>JAOBYE010067231.1:0-21089 GCA_025403585.1 Parazoanthus swiftii
TAAGGCCATGAAGAAAGCCGAATAGGTTTATCGTAACAATTGCAACTACTGTAAATCAAAACGACTAAAAAAAACGGCCAAAAGTGTGTTTGTCCCATAAATTTGGCTTTTAAGAGTCCAAGTTTACGAAATTTGCAAACCCCAACAAAACTCCTGGCAACGGGCCTGTGGCTCTTGGCCAAATTACGACCCTTTCAGCGGCGTCACATGAAAGTCCCCTCATAGACTGGTTCCGGGCTTATACTCCTCCGGCCGGTAGAAGGCAACGTGTGTTAATAAACCGAACCTACTCGTCATGGGCGAGGGTTGGCTCGAGTATTCCGCAGGGATCAATACTTGGTCCCATTTTATTTCTTGTATACTGATATCAATGACATACTAGACAAAGTGTTTTAATTCATTTATTTTTAACTGACTGCATCATTCAGTTTTAAAATGATTTGGACAGCTTACAGTCCGTGTGGTCTATTACAAGCAAAATTAATTTTTTAGCCAACTTAAAATGTCAAAATTCAGTACTCATTTTGCGTAAACGAAATAGTTTTCATCGACCGTAAGTATTATCTTAGTGGACAGGAGTTAGAAAAACGGTTACGATCGAGAAAGTTCTCGGTGTCATAGGTTCGGTTCATAAAGACACAAATTGGATGGAACACTTGAAGTTATTGTATCGAAAGCTAAAAGATTGTTGGGTTTTTAAAAACGGAACTGCGCAGGCATTCTGAAATGTACTGTTTTATTCGATGACATACACTGTAGCTAGATTAACAAGGATTGTAACTGAGTCACTTTAATTCCACTAACAAAATGTTGAGCGCAAAGGCTCATGGTATATGTATAATGTAAGAGTGAGACTGGGGCCTTACGATTGTTCATAGTAGAGATTGGAACTTAATCAAACTTTACACGACTGTAAGGCTTTAATCGCTTGTGCTTTCGCACTTTTCCTTTTGTTCTCAAGTTTGGGCTCCCTGATCAGTAGTTAAGGACATTTTGTTTTAAATAGAAATTGTTCAGAGACGGGGTACTCGATACGATTTATTTTTAAGGATAATGAATTTTCTTACAAGGAAACATTGCAAAAGTTTAGTCTTCTGCTGAATGGACCCCTTCACGGTTGTAAATGCATCATGGGTAATCAGGATGGGAATTTCAAGGAAGAGTGAGGAAAACGGAGGTTTTTCGATGATTTCTCCCGAACCAATAAGCCCCGGTGTATACAGTTTGTCAAAGGAATCATAGTAAATGCATTGCTTTTAATCAGTCATGCCGTTTGAGACTAAGACAAAAAGTAAGTTCAAATTCCGTGTGACGTCATCGCTTTTATTGGAAAGGAATTTTAAAAGCAACATCTTGTCTCCGAAATACTAGACAATTATTACAATTTACGACAAAACAGAGGCTAAATGAAGCGTCGACGTCAGTTATGAGACTCGAACCAGGGACCTCGAACACCGGATTCTCCAAGCATTGCCATCACATCATGCAACAACTCATTTCGCTGCAAACAGTTAAACTTGATTTGATTTACATCGAATTCTTTTTCCAAGAAACAAAAGTAACCCTGATCCCAAACCCTCACTAATCATAGACAACCATAAATAGCCTTATATAACCCTGTTATTGACTATACGAGTACAAACTTGTAAGCTGATTTTAAATGTATTCACGACTCATATAGTTACACTACAGTATCTTCTCTTTGTTTCACGCTCGTCACTCAGCACTCTCTCAGATCCCCCGGCTACATTAGAATACATAGAAGGGTCCCAGCTCTCTTGATCTTCGTCAGAAGTTTGAGAGTGAGTCTTAATTTGCGGTCGAGAAAGGGGGATAATTTTTTCCCTACCACGCAATTCTTTCTTTTCCTAGTCCTCCCTTTCGTTCACTCGAAACTCGTACTTTTGACACCTGAGAAGGGCTGCTTTGTAGATTATTCGTTCCGTCCCTGAAAGCGGTAATTAACTCACCGATATACGTTTCTGAAAATCTTAACACGTCCATCTACTGGGAATAATACCACGCCAGAATAAATGCGTCTAATACCATCAGAAACAACCGCTTTGGCTTTAAAAGTGGTTGTTGTGTCCTCTTCTTTAGTTCGTAAAGTTTGCATGTCGTCATGAGTGATATCACTAATTACCAATAGCATGGTAACAGCCAATAAATTTGAACATCAAACTTGGTTTGGATGCCTGGCTTTAAGTGTTTTAACTTATAAGCCCCGGGCCAAAAAGGCCGCTTAAATGTTTTGACTGAAGAAGTATCGCTTTTAGTATCAGTGTCATTTCCAGAGTAAGAAAGCAGTTTCAAAAACGTGGGATCTGGCGATTGGGTTGTTTTTAAAGAGCAATATTATAAGGGAACCAACGCAAAGAACACGTAATTTGATCAGAGTTTCACAATTTTATTTCTACTTTCTTTGAGCAAATTTGTTACAAGCATGTGAGACATATGTTTGAGGTATCCTTCGGGCAGTTGATACAAGCCCACAGAAGATATCTAATTTGGGAAAAAAGATATACGTGCTTTATTAATAAAAGCTATCTCATTCGTACATTGTGTCGGTCGAGGTACAATGGGAAAAAGAAATAAAAAAGATGCTCCATTAAAAAAGGTTTTATGTTTGTTCGAATTTTAAAAAAGGTTCTTGCCATATTTCCCGTCAAAAACCAAGAACTTCAAAACCGTCTGCCTTGTCCAAATGCTTAAGGTCAGATTCATTTCAAGCCTCACAAAGGCCATTTTTAAAACATTTTTCAAAACAAATGTTTAAAAATATTTACTTTTTAAAGCAAGTCTGGAAAAAGATTTTGTTTTTTGGGGGGTGGGGGGGGGTGGAGTAGGCATCTGTACAAGCTCCAAAATACGCATTTTTTCAGTGTTTTTCCTCAATAATGGTTCCAAAATTGCCGACGAAAGGTGAGAGGGCCGGTCACTGGCAGCCATTCCACTCCTAGTTTTGAAGTCTGATTAGTTTTGAGGCAAAATATCAGTATGTATTGGTAGTAAGTTGGAGGTTCTGCGATTTCTAGGTGCTTTTCCAGATTTATCGAAGAACACCTCCAACAACCCACCAAGGGAGTGTCCCCCGGGAATAAAGAGATAACCTTACCTCACTCACAACCGTAGAGTTCAGCCCTCATAGAGATATGGCTCCTCCAACTTTTAGGGTGGATCTTGATGTAGCGAGCTTTGATGGGAGGAAAGAAGGAGTTGTACACAACCGTATTTTGGTCCTTGTTGGCGTGAAAGACCTGAAAATACATGCGATATATTATACTGAGCCACTACTATCGTACTGTCCCTTTTAGCCAGCTATTATGTTCATTTTTTTGGCTGTGCCCATTACAAGCTATTTCTGCCAGTAAAGTGTAATTTATGACAATTATTTGTATTTTAGAAACCTTTACCTTCACACGTCCAAAGTCCATGTAAGAGTTCCACTGCCTTCCATTCACACTATAAGTCACTGTATAGCTTGTCACCCACTGATTGTAGTTCGGTCGTCCTTGCGTAGCAACCTTGGTCACAGTCTTCACTTTGCCCAGATCAATCCGCAGCCAGCGTCTTGCATTGTTACTACTTACTACCCACACGGTGTTGCTATTCAACCTGGCCTTTGCGCCATTGTAGCCCGAACTCCAAGATGAAGAGGCAAGAATGTGGTTGTCGGGAATATCACCTGACTCCATACCCAGGGGGTAAACACAGGACACTGGGGTACAGACTGAAAACGATTTGACTAGTTGGTGTCAACTGAGGGACAACGCAGAAAGTAGGCCGGGGTGGTAAACAATTTCGCACAATAAGCTAATTTATCAGACTAACGATCAACCGTTTACCTCTAAAGAAAACTTGTAACAGAAGGCAATCGTAAGTGAAACATTGGCGTTTACACTCGGGGAAACTTTGTATACCTATGTCGATCCATGCATGTGATGCATTATTTCCCAGGAACAGAGCGGAAAAACGGCAAACATGTTGTTTTGTAGTTTACTTGCAGTTTGAGTTGAACACTCATCAAAAATTGAGTGCTTTTTATTTTTCAGCTATGGTCCTAAAACTATTTTCTGACAAAACCTAAACGACAATAAGAGATAATAATAATAATAATAATAATAATAATATAATAATAAACAACATATTTAACCAGGGTAGGCTCATTAGCTTGTGGCTGTTATCAAAAAGCGCCCTGGGTAGTTTTGTGGATAGCTAAGATAATTCAAGAAATGAGCATTAGTTTTTAGTCTGCTGATCAAAAGATTACTACTTACAAAGTAGAAGACACAAATTCTCACAACCGCTTTCAACTAACTCTTGTAGCATTTGAAATATTTTTCTTTGAACTAAATGGAGTTTGCAAACAAACAAACAGACAGGTCAGCATAGGATGGGCGAACTGACCTGGTCCGTGTAACATCCGGGTAAGTGATTTGAGCATCAGGGACTGGGAATGAACCAAGTTGTGCAAAGTCTTCACTCCTGATCCGAACGAGGACATCAGAACGGAGCACACCTTGAACAATGATTGTATGGTAAAATTTAGATTTACTAATCTTTCAAAACAAACTCTTCAGTATTTTAACTACTGAAACCGGCAGACTATTAACAATCGGTTCAGGTAAGTAATCGGGTAGAACATATGTATTGTCCATGAAAATGTAGATATCCTGTTCTTGAAAATATTAATCAGGATGACAAACTGAGATTTTGGACAAGATAACAAACTAAAGTAGAAAGTCGTTAAGTTGAGCTTAAACTTTTAATGTACCATCATCAACGAACAAACGAATACTATTCCTATGCCTTCGTACAATTGAATAAATCTGGTAAATACGCCTTATAAAAGTTTTTGTATAGATCTATTGTACACTCTTAGTTTTTTGACAGCTTGCTTGCGGTTAATAATACTTAGTTGTATATAGTTTATTCTTGTGTCTGTGTTTCTAAGTACGTCTAAACTACTATTAGGACAAAAAACTTGTTTAAAGGTGGATAAAAGTTGAGTTTTTTTGATTGGGTAACTTCTTTTCTCCAAAATTTTAATTTATTAATTAGTCTCTATGTTTTTCATGGTACTTCCCCATGCCTCACCACCATAAGTTAAAACTGGACGAATAATGGTGTCAAATTTTATAAACGCCAAGTGAAGGGGCAGTTTGGATATGTATATGTATTTTGGGTATTTATAGAGTGCACGAAACGCTTTTTTACAAAGACTGCCCGTTCGTTTGAGCAGTAAAATTGAAAGTTTTTTGGTTTTCTGGCAGGTTTTTGAAACACCATAACATTTTTTCCTTTAAATTGAAATCTAACAACCAGGTTGAGCAAAAAAATGAAGCTATTTAAGCAGTTTTGTATAGATGGATAGACAGACAGTCAGACACTGGCATAGGTAGATAGACAGATGGATAGACAGACAGACAGACAGACAGACAGACAGACAGACGGGCGGATGGATGGATGGATAGACAGGTAGGCAGGTAGGTAGATAGATTGATTGATTGATTGATTGAATATAATACATTGTACATTGCTAAAGCTTTCAAAACATTAACAGTTAAAAAGAAACACATAAGCGCGTACTATCTATAAACTAGTTATATTTATATATGGCGTAATCATACTTTTTAGTTCCCATGTTTTATCAGACGGTGATAGCGTACGCATCTGATGGTATTAAAATTGCCCCTATAATTGTCTTCATTCTTGTATAGTAGACCTGTCTTTCTCTGTTCTGGAGGTAGCCTAGCAGAGAAGCTTGTGACCTCTGTCACGACAAATTTTAGTGTATAAGGACCTTGCTTATACCAAACCTTGAGGTCGAAAAACGATCACGAATTTAAGAACATGCTAAAAACATACCCAAGACTTAGACTGAAAATTTTTTTTTTTAATTTTAAAAATAAAACCGGCATAAAAACTGCTAAAAGATCGTGAGAGATCCAAAGTATGTATAGCGCAGTTTTGCATGGTTATGATTGTGTTAAAAGCTCGGGCCCGATAGCTTAATTTTTTTTTAACTTTACTGAGTCTTGATCATGATAAATCCGCGTGGACGAACTGATCAAAAAGACCGCCAAGCAATTCGTTTTCCAATACATGTATTGCAATTCCTTAGGCTTAGTTTCCGTTCGACTTAAACCACATATATAAACAAGAACAATTTAAGAACGATTTGAGCCTCGGCCAAATTTACTGGTTCTTATAAAAAAAAAAAAACGTGTAGGCGTCGTGAAACTGATGGCCAGGAGCATCATTTTAAGTTACATATTAACATTTTTGTAGAAATAATAAAAAACATACCTGATTGTTCGCGTCCAGCGAGGGGGTATAGAGCACGAACAGAATCAGAGTCAAAGCAACATTACAGTTTGCCATTTTCGGGATTATCGGCAGCTTTCACTTTCTAGATCTCAGTTGATAGATGAGGAGCTTATTTGATCACTATATATTTATTTCGTACAAAGCGGCTTCAGAATGAACTACAGCTAATTAAATTTCAAAACACGAATACTCATGCATGCTCCTGCCTGACATTGCTTACACGAGGTCACGGCAACATTATTCCATTTGATATGAATTGCTCTGCAATTTAGTTGCTATTAAAATTGAAATAGTTTATTTTAACTATTTTTATATTGAGGCGTAATTCATGTATCTGCCAGACAAAAATGTTATACCTTCCCTTGAAATGGCAAAATTTGTAAAAACGAGTTGTCTGTTTATTGTCTATCAAGCAATCACATAAATCGTTCAGCACAAAGCGTATTTCCGATCGGATATATATTCACTGTTCACCGATTTTGGCCACAACAAAGAAGTGACAAATCTTTATACAAAAAAAAGAAAACACTTGTGTGGGTTTCTACGACAGTTCGAAACTTTTTCGTTACAGTCAGCAAATGCAACCTTTTCTCAATTTTCTACATACAGAGACCTCTATATACGAATACGGGCAGTTTAATATTATCTGGCCTGGCATGCAGGGATTTGTTTTATGATCAGTTTTCCAAAACGGTAAAACCTTGACTTGATTAAAGTTGCAGTCAGGCATGATGATTTATAAAAAAAGGTTTAGAATTGTTTGTCTCTGCTTTAATTTCTAGTAGATAACTTAGATATCTACTTCTTCCTCAACTAAAATACATTGATTGTAATCAGTTACTGAAAAGCAACAATCGTCGTTATTAAAAACGGTTTGCTCTTCATTTTATTATAACTGTGCAGCAGTATATATATCTCTACTCCAACGTAATAAGAACAGTTTTAATCAAGTCAGAGACTCACTTTTTTTTATCAATATTAGGTATGCGTGGCTGCAATTTTAATTTATACGGCAGAACCAAGGTTAACAAATCATTCAACTCGGCAGCAGGTGCTGACATCCTAAAAATTGTTTTCCTATTTCGAGCATAAATCAGCACATGATTTCCCCAAAAAGTTCACTCCGCCTAAAGTTCTTAACAGTCGCAGGTTTCCTTGCTTTCTGGTAGCTTCGCTCTGGCGCCACTCGAGAAATTGTTTCGTACGAGTGATCAGAAAATATCCATGGCTAAATTAATATAATATACGATACCTAATCAAAGTACCCGGAAGAGCTTTTCAATATCTAATATCTACATTGCACAATTATAATGTTCACATTGCTCTCAAGGTTTTTTCTTATCTTTACAATTGGTTAATAAAACGTGCTTTTTCCTGTTGCTGTCTCAAAAAGCAAGAAGGCTCAGTTACACTTGGTCTTTTTGCTCGAGTTGTATTTCTCATAACAACAACAGTTTAATTTAATTTGTATCTAGAAAAATGTGTGTTGACAAATCGAAAACCTGTAGGGAATAAAAAGGCAAGTAAGCTAGTCAGCAAAATGTTTACAACTGAATAGAAAATGAAAGTTGAACGGCAAAATATAAAATGGACGAGTACAGGATGAAAGTGGTGAGTCTAAACTGTGAACAAAAACTTGTAAGAAAGTTCTACATCAATGGTTTCAAGTCTACCAAAATATTTGGTATGCCGTTTTGTCTATCAAAAAACCCCAAATCTTCATATTCAGCGTTGATATCGACGTAAACACGGGGCCTGCGAAACCCTTTTTTTCTAAATCAATATTGCCATACGACGACGGACATAGACTGTCTTTCGAAAATCTTGCAAAACGTACAAATCGTACACACGGCTTTTTTAAATGAAGCATGTATAATTTTTGTAAATTATTTGTTACAGCCAGCCAAATTTTACCCTCAAAGCTTGCTGTAAATTAATCTCAACCCTCTTCACAGAAAGCCATTCATATTATCAGCAAATAAACGAATGAAGGCGGAGACGTTTCGTGATAACTTCCGTAATTAATGTTAGTAATTCTTTCCGATGCTTTCTCAAAACATATCCGTATGTTCTGCACTGCAGTCTGTAAATGCAAGCTACTTCCAAACTACATTCACAACTTGTATAGTTCATAGTTTCTTTGTTTCACACTCATCACTCTGTACTTTCTCACATCCCCTACATCAGGCAGCAAATTAGTCCCCAGCTCCCCACGGCTTCGCCAGACGTCTGAGAGCGAGTTTAGTTTTTGCTCGTGAAAGGCGGACCGTTTTCTCCCGCGCCGCAACTCCTTCTTTTTCTAGTCCCTCCTTTCTTACAAGGAGAACGCCGGCTGCTTTTAGATCATTCCTTTCGTCCTTTTTTGAAGTAGGAAAAAGCGCGAACTCTTACCGAGCTAGTGGAGCTGGCCAAGTTTGGAAGCGCCCCTTAAATTACTAGTCTTCTATTCTTTTCTCTCTCGTGTTCATTTTTTTACGGTCAAGATAATTCGATTCAAACTGAGAATAAGCTAATTAATCTGACCATGCTGACTTTTGAACGTCTCTCGTGTTTCGCGCCGGTCCTCACTTTGTAAACAACTATTTTTCACTCCAAGTCCCTGACACTCGATGATAAATGATTTCCTCTTCTTGCGTGAATTTCGTTCCAAATCTCTTGAAACCGAAAACTTCACCTGAAACACGAAAACACGCAGTTTGAAAATAATCAAAGACAATTTTCAAAGCCTTCAAAATTTCCTGAATATTACTAAAATTCGCTCTTCCCTTGACCATCTCCTTACACTTAATCCCTGCTGTCAAAAATCATTTTCAAATTCCCTTACATATAATGTGCCTGCATTTCTGCGTGCTTTCTACCAATAATTTTCATTTCTGGCACAGAAGCACAGACTGAAATACTGTTTTACTTGATCACGAAAAGGTTGCCAAGGACGAGTCCCTGATTTTCGGTAACTTTTGATCATGGTAGTCCGTTAAGTTCGGCCAAATTCGTTAAACCTTAAAGTACTTTCTTTCTGTGCACATTTAAGTATGACATTTTGTAACCAAATTGAAACTTTTGTGGCTTTCCTTAAGAAACTTGATAACTTTCAAAATTCCTGATTTTTCAAGAGCTCAGTTTTTACAGACCACAGTCACCTACAATCGTAGCTTTTACTACAATTCCTTAATGCAACTAAAACCACGTGTTATACCTCATTCACATGTTATACCTTAGTCACGCGTTATGCCTCAGTCACGTGTTATACCTCAGTCACATGTTTTACCTCAGTCGCGTGTTAAAGACTTCAGTCACGTGTTATACTTCAGTCACGAACTTTACCTCCGTCACGTGTTATACCTCAGTCACGTACTTTACCTCCGTCACGTGTTATACCTCAGTCACGCGTTATACCTCCGTCAAGTTTTATACCTTAGTTACATGTTGTACCTCAGTTGCGTGTTATAGACCTCAGTCACATTTTATATCTCAATCATGTGTTATACCTCAGTCATGGCCTGGACCGCCATCATAGCTGCACGTGTTCGTGTATTCACAGACCCCACCCTGACCGCCGATGTACCGTCAGCCAGCGCCATCAGCAAGATCATCTGCAATAATAATAATAATATCAACAACAATAACTATGGCAATACGAATAGCAAATCGAAATGGCGTTCTTCCCAGTCCAAGGGCGCTTTCAATTACCAATACTAACTAACATACAAATATGTAGATCTACACACAAATCTACATATACATTTGGAACTGACATAATCCACACCATGCACAAACTATTACAGTACAACTACACAAACCGTGAATATCTAATTATTTGTCGAACGTCAGTTTTTAATCAGCAGCGATATCCTAAAACTAACAATCGAATAACTGATACACCGGAATAAAATATCCCGCGAGGTCATGTGAGCGAATAATTTTTCTTCTTTAAAAAGACAAAATCCTTACATTCTTGAAGCAACAGTACACTCCATATTTTTTCTTCCTCTCTAGATTCGTAGTCACCACTTTATCCTAAATGTTTTCAAACAGTAATAGAGAGCAGTTTATACATTATGCTGCCACTCATGCACTCATGTTCATTCACTGCTTCACTATTTTTAAACGGCTTATTCGCACGCCGCACATGTGTATTACTTGTAATGAAAGACGAAGAGTTATTAGTTAAATCCTGACCACAAGCAACACCACGGACTTCAGCAGCCAGCAGACTTGCAGATCCCACAAGTTCCAGTTGTAACCTGTCTTACCTGGTCCTGCATGAGATGATCGACGCAAGCTTCACAGCTGAGATTTTCTTCAAATGTGCGAACCGCTCTCTCAACAATTTCTTCCCGATCCATACCTAGGGTAAACAAGACGACTCAGAAAAGGGTTATCTACTGATGTAAGCCGGTGAAGACGCATCGCCAGTATTATCTACACCTGAACCGTACATACCAAGGCCCTTAGGCAGGGGAAGAGGGTGAACGGGGTGTGTACACACTTCCCCATGGGTCATACACACTCCGGCCCCCACGGGCCAAAAAGGTCCACAGCAGAAGGTTCAATTGAAACGAAGAAGGTGTACCCGTAAAAGTTGCAGTCACCGTAAATCGATACGACTAAAAAATGTTATCAATGCGTTTGACATTGAGAGTCTCAGTTTACGAAGTTTAAGAAACATATTTCCTTTCTTGGTGGGTTGTGGAGCAGGACATACATGAAACATGTGCATATTATTAGTACCTAGCCGCCCTTGGTTTGCATCCTCCCAACAAAATCTCTGGCTACGGGCCTGCATACCAGACAAACAAAGGGCAGTCCTTCAAATACAAACTCTCTCATTGGGGGAGGGGGGGTAACATTGGCATTTTTTTAGTGCCACCAAAGTAAAGTTGCCTCGTGGCAAGACCTAACGGAGTTTGCTAACATTTCTAATCTGATAAATTTATGTTAAAATATAACAACTTATGATGCAGAAACTTAATAAATGCAAAGACGTCATCGAAAGTAATCTTCTTTAATGTTTTGGCCTTGTAAAAGCGAAACACTTCGTGCCACAAAATGGATAGAACTGCGCCTTACAATCACCTCATCTCACGTTTACGGCGACTTTTACAAGACAAAATGTTCAGAGGTCGAAGAAGTTTTCTTCTCTTCCCAAAACTTCTTCTAGTTACACACGGAAGTGGTTAATGAGGTCAACTGAATTCATACGGGCCATTTGATCGGGCTGATTCAAAGTGTTTTACTGGACAATATCCAGTGAGCAGGCGATCTGGAGGTTTGTTGAAAATGCTGCCATACATTCATAAAAGTTGCCCAGAGGTTGCCATACCTCGCTTCCAGAGGGCTGTTCCTCCAATGACACATCCGGTAGTTGTTTCTCCGAGGATTCTGAAAGAACGGATCCGACAATTTAAAACAAATTTCCTATTTCCATTGTGAAACGACAACAAAACAAGTTGAATAAAAAAAACTGCAATTCGATAACTAGTATTCTTGACCTACACGTGTATCACAGACCACGGTCAACTAAAAAGGGGGAATCTGACTTTCTGTTCCGTGTGCCTGGTCTTGTCCTTGCGTACAAATAAACGTATTGTACCAACGCAGGTTACAAGTATCCAGACACCTTCCAGGCGGGTACTCAGCCCATAGGCCTGCAAGCCCAGGCCAGAAAACGTTTTTTGAGGTTTTGAATATCTTAGTAGTGCCTTATTTTAAACTTTTGTCAATGGGCTACGAAACACGACTTTAAGTGTTATATTTCATAAACTTTCCCTGGGGAGAATGCCCTCAAACATTCCCCTCCCCTAGGACATCGTCCCTTCGGCGCTCGTTTTGGCTTTCAAGGGCCGCCTGCGAATATCCTGAAGTTTACATACACCACTGCCTTGCACAGGTAATCTGTAAGATAGTATACCATTAAATAGCACTGACGGGAGCAATACATTCAAATCAGGGCCATCAAATATAAGGCACTCACAGCATCCCTTGTCCTGTGCCCTCGGATCTGTTGTCCAAGTCTCGTACGGAACCGATGTCGATAGGAATCTTGGGACACATCTGCTTTAAACGCGCTTTCGATCTCTCCGCCATTATTTGGGCAACCTACAAACAAAGGGAACAGTTTCTCGAGCAACTTATCAATCCCGGGGTGAGGCCGTAAGGGGAGCGACGGGGCCGGGTTGTTATTGTCGGTTAAATACAGTATGTTCTCGACAGACAAATGGGTGTGACGTTAGGAGATTCCACATTGAAACAGAGAGTCAGAATTATCGATTTTGGTTAGAAAAAATGAGCTAATTTACCTATTTAAAGCAGTTTGCCAATTTTTATGTGTTTTAGTCTTTGGATCTCAGAAAGTTGAACTCTAAGGATAAGGTGACACACATATCCACCCAAAGTTGGACTGTGTACCACCCCCTTAGTGCATACACAACTACCAACCATAGCTGATCAGTGAGTTATTTAAGGATGGACGTGTGCCGGAATTTTTTGTTGGTTAAAACACATTTGCAAAGTATTATTGTTCAACTCCACCAAAGATTTTTTTATTCAAAAAAAGATTCGTTAAGTTTCTGCACTTTTAAACTTTAAAGAATATCATGGTTTATACATGTACAAGTACCACATTTGAGTTGTTGTGCTTTAATTAATTATTTCAAATTCTTCTCAGGATTTCTTTTTGGATTGTTTAGTTTCTTTACTCTTCAAATGTTTCCCTAGGACCCAGTCACAGTTACTTACTCTGATTGGCTTGGGTCCAGACACAAATGCCCACCCTGATATTCTGTTGAGAGCCCCCCAGTTGGTGAGGTTCACAGACTTGAGGTAATCAGCCGGTGTAGTGTGGACCAACACTTTACCTTCCCAATATGGAGCATAAGACCTGTTCAGAAGCATCAGATATCAAATAATAAACATAAGTTTATCTAGTGGTGTGAATGCAAGTACAGTTCAGGACCATGTTACATCCAAAGAAAATGCCCATGGTTAAGGGTTAAAAGACACAGAACTAACAAGGGAATATGGAAGGTAATGAGGTCGAATAGGCCTAACTGTTGGAACACACAGGTCTCATCCATTTTGCCCATGATAGGGTAGCACAAACTCTAAATGAAAGTAGGGCCTTTTCAGTGCACAGACTAAAAAACATGATGGTATGTACACAATTATAAAGTTAATTTCAAAACAAGGTACATTGTATGCATTGCCATTTTCATATCCCATGATGCAATGATATACACTGGTAAGAGCAAGGGATTGTTTCCCTGACAATTTGTTGTACACTGAAAATGACTAAAAGTGAACTGGCTCTATACATAACATTCTTCAATCAAGATAATTTTTATGTCACTCTACGTCTGAAGCCATGTACTAAGTTAATTTAGGTACTTGACTTGTGTAATCAGCTGGCAGCCTAATGACAGTAAAGAGTTTCAAATGAAATCTTGAAACAATACCTTTTCTTTATTTCACAGTTGACATCAAACCCAAACTTTCCAATTACATGTCGATAAACCTGCCACATTCAGCAACAAAATTTAATTTGTTAGTCAAACTTTTTTTGGCAAGTTAAATAACATGGACAATAATTTATATTATAATTTATTACAATTACATAGTTTACATGTAGTTACACACAGCAACTGCTAGAAAACAATACAGGCTAGTAAAAACTTCAACCATCAAATTTCGGGCATCATTTTTGGACAGAACTGCAAAAATGCAGTTTGGTACTGTATGAGAAAGACATTTTGTTGCATTGAAAGTGGGTATCAAACTTACGGTGGGGTTCAAAAATGGTTGACCCAGAAATTAGCAGAATTAATTGGTCTGAAAATGGGTAAGGGTTTCATGCAGTGAGCCAAATCTTCCTCCCCCTGGCCCCTCCCTCGAGTCCTTCCATCTTTTATCCTATATTCTTGTATCATACTACATGATGACACTATGGGCCTGTACTTACATTGTTGATATAATCAATGTGTAGGCCTTTCAAAGAGTGGGTTGTTCCTTTCAAGTCTAGAGTGTTGTGTCTTGAGTACCGTGGGACTGGTGCAAACGGCAGACAGGGAAGAGCTCCTTCAATTAGAACACTCATGATCCTACACAACAACATTTAAAAAAACATACAGTAGGCATTAATTTAATTAGCATAAAATAATTACTCTTGATCATCATGTGTGCACTGCACAGTCTGGATCTGTATTTAAGGAAGTTCTTTCTTCCCTGAAAGATCTATAAAGTCCTTAATTTAGTACAATAACTATTTGGTAAGAATTATCAAATTTTTAAAATAAAATCAAGTAAGAAGCAACTAATTCCCATGCATACTGTACATGTACATGCTCATATAAACATCCTCTAAAACTGTATTGACTCATTCCAACTAAACTGCAAAGCTCTAAAGTTCCACTTAGAAAGATAACAAATTCTTTCTGCCAGTAATAATTTGACAAAAGGAGCAGTCACGCTGTCTTGAATACACACAAAGATGATCAGCCTGAACTATTGCAGCTCCTAAACATTCAAAGGCCAAAATTTAAAAAAAAATCCATTTAATAAATATTGTACAATCATCTTGAGATATTGTTTGTGAGGCCAAAGTACAGCTAAGTTGTTATCAAACAAATAGAAGCTTCAGCCTGCTAGTAACAGTACATACACATTTGAATGTTGATTTAATACTCACAGACCAACAGTAAGCCAAACCATATAAAAAGGAAGTGGGAAAGGGAGTGTGGGGGTGGGGGGTGGGGAGTGGAACTTACTACATTGTACCTACGAAGAGGTGACTGAAAATATCTTTTGTCAACAACTCTTTAAATTTTTGAAAGTAGAGGAGGAGGGCTAAAGACCCCTCACCCCTGAGGAGGCTAGGAGAGAAGCACTCAAAAGGGGGTACAAAGGGAAGCACATGCACAGACCCCCTGAACACCTCCACCTGTCCCATCTATATTACTTTAAAAGCTTCAAACTTGTCCTTACCCAGGTCTTCCAGCCTCTGCAGTAAATCTCCCACTTTGGAGTTCGCCAGGAAGGAAAGTAACACTAGTCTGTCCAATATTGGCTGCAAGTGTTCCATTACACATTTGCCGCAGAAGGCGTAACATTCTCATATCCCAGGCTTGGACACCTTGTGGTCCCCTATGTGTTCGAATGTTGTCAAGTCTGACAGGCTGCCCAAGTATGGCAGAAAGACTTACCAAGGTTTTGAGGTATACTGTGGCCTGGGGGACAACAGTGAAAGTTTCGGAAACAATTAAATCTACATTGTAGTTTGCCACATGTACAGTATGTATGACAACCAAGGAGTAACAAAGGAATACCTCATCTATCTTGTACATATCAATCTCCAGAGCATCATCGGTAAGTCGCAACACTTTCTGATTACTCCCCTTTTTTGGTGAGCTCCTCATTATATAGTACGTCCCTGTATCCTTATCATACTGCCTCCTTGTGTCAATATTTCCCAACACTGCATATGCCTTGGTGATTTCTGTTTGCAAAATAACACAAAGTTGAATGCTGGATGTACCAGTTAAAAGTTAAACATCATCTGGATCTTGACACTAAAATGAATGGCAGACATCAATGGAAGTTAACAACAAATACATTGGTTTGCTACATGTAACACAACACTTTGCTGGTTGCTTGTGGGGGCAAAAACCCAGGGGTTCTCTAATACTTACTGTAAGTGACTGGGAAGTGCAAATGATGCACCATTGTACAACTCAAAAGCAAACAGAATCTCATGTGTCAAAACTTTACTCTGAAAAATGCCCTTGATTAAAACTGAAATGTAAAATTTATCAGTCAAAAGAGCTAGACACACAAATGCAGCCAGTGCAAAACTGTTAACCAAAAAATTAATTACCAAAACTGTCAATTTCATACCTCAAAGGCAAAGAGTCATAAATTTGCACCTTCCTATCACTTCGCCCCAGAAGCAAACTTTTACTAACTGTTCAAGTTGAGGCTGTAATTGAATCAACATAAACACGAAAACCCCCCCCCCCCCCCACCCTGCGCGCTTTAGTGAAGTGGACTGCCAGTTTTGCTGTGTTTCAGTCTTACCAGTAAAAATCTCTCTTGCCTCTTGAGTATTATTTCTATCTGGATGGTATCTAAGCGAGAGCTCGTAGTAAGATTCTTTGATATCAGTCTGGGTAGCGGTTGGTGGAACTTCCAGTATCTCATACAAAGTAACTTTTCTACGCGGTTTTCTCTTCGGTGAGGTTTGTTGTGCACTATGAATAACATGACGGCAAAGCGTTATATTTTGCCACGGTAGTCCCGTCACTAAGCTCCAGCGTGACTTCCATAGCACTCTATGCATCCTAACAGATAAAAACTATCCTACTGCTGTAAATTTCGAGCCACAGTCCTATGGATCACTAAGAAATTCAAGTACAACATTGCCAGTCTCGGACTCTCGCTCTGTCCGTGGGCTAAAATCCGCTATTTGCCGGAGACTTGTACGCCTGAATTAAGGCCAAATGGGCTTGTTAGGTTGCAAAAACAAAGGAAAGAAGACTAATCTTTGCTTCGTTGACTAAATTTCAAAGGTTATCAGCAGAGTCGAGTAGTTTCTTGATTCTTCCGCCATTTTGACTGAATCTTCAATAACAACTCATACACGACGTACTTAAGTATCGCTAATAAAACAACCGCGTTTTGGAACTGCAGGCACAGAAGAATAATTTAGCGCCGCTTCATCTGGGAATCGAAAAAAAAGTGTTTTTTCTTTTGTTACAAGAACAGCATTATAGTAGTTCGATATTTCAGTTATGAGAATTGTATAAATAGTGCCGACTGTCAGTGGCGGTTTCCACCCCCGGCCCCACTTGACGTCCATTGGACTCAGGGCCGTAGCAAGCCTTGAAAAGCTCCTGGAATTGGAAGGCACAATCGAGCGCCAAAGGTACGAGCCTTCAAGGGGATCCGGAAGCATGCTTCCCCGGTTTGTTTGTCTGGAAACATATTTACTGGGTTTAAAACGCCATTTGAAATAAAACCAAAGTGTCTAAAACTAGTTAACTGTTTCCCGTTTTTCACAGACTTGCTCAGGCAGTTTGCTGAACACGATACATTTTTGAACACCGGTTATATTATTTGTTCCATTTAGAATCAGTTATACAAAGTGTATTCAGGGCCGTAGCCAGTATGAGGCAAACCGAGGCACTTGCCTCAGTCATATTTTTTCTTGTTTTCTTTTTTTTTCAACTGCTAGGGAATTTCAAGTAAACACTACAAACATATAAATAAAAGAACCAGCTAAAAAAAAATATTAAAAAATAAATATTAATACAATATGGTTTATATTTATGGTTTAGTTTGTCCTGCACAACTAAGCTCCAGAATTTGTAATATGGTTTATGTTCAATGAAAACGCGTATCAGTGAGGGCAGGCAGTAGGTTAGACTGAATTTCAGGTGCGAAATACTCGAGTGCGAAATCATGGAAATGCACGCTAAGCGGACAGCGGCTTCTCAAAGAAGACTCGTTAGTTTCAATCAAGCACCAGCATGTTTTTTGCAAAGTTTTTAAATAAAGACAAACGGATGAAGAAAAACGGCAAGGTTTCAGAAAATAAACTTGTAGGCCCGGAAACCAGTTTATCCGTCCTGAAGCTTCGTTTTCAGAAATGAGAAAAATTGGATGAAGAAAAGTGCTAGGGTTTCAGAAAAACTGGTAAGCCCGGGAATACATGGCTTACTGGTAGCTACGCGCCTGGATCTGATACAGAATTCTTGTTGAATAATCCGTCATAAGTTTTTTCTGGCTACGGCCCTGATATCCAAAGTGAAAACCAACCAAAACAACAAACACCACTATGAATGTAATGTAATGGTTTTTTTTGTAACAATAAATTGATGATGATGATGATGATGATGAATTCGGCCTTGGGTGCTGTGTACACGTGCCGTACACAACCATGACCGACCATCGTACCCCCTCTGGGTACGAGCCTGACAGGGCACAACTTTAAGTCACAAGCAGGGCAGCAGCTATACATACTAGACTTAGGGAGGGGAGGGGGCGCATTACACCCTGCATGACCTGGAAAACAGAGCTGCTTTGTGAGTCACCTTAATAACAGACGACAACGCCGCTTTGTGCGTATCTACAATAATAGGTGATAGCTAGACAATTGGCTAGAACTGCTTCGTGTGTCACGGCAATAATAGACGACAGAGTTGCTTTGTGAGTCATCACAATAACATATGTTAGAAATGCTTTGTGTGTCACCACAATAACATGCGACAGAGCTGATTTGTGAGTCATCACTGCATTAACAGACGACAGAGTTGCTTTGTGAGTCACCACAATAATAGGCGACAGAGCTGCTTTGTGTGTCAACACAATAACAGGCGACAGACTGCTTTGTGTGTCACCACAATAACAGACGACAGAGCTGCTCTGTGATTCATCAAAATAACAGGCGACAGAGCTGCTTTGTGTGTCATCACAATAACAAGCGACAAACAGCTTTTTTTCTCGGATAAAAAGTCCAGTTACATACAGTCTTTTCGAAACTTGCCCCCAATGAGCAGTTTACAAAAACCAAAAATGCGCATTTATCTGTTGAGACAGTTTAATGTGCAGAATGGCGTGGCCAGTTTTACGAGTTGCGCGTTTCTAGCCGCTTTCTTGACGTCATCGATAAGTTCAAGATTGCCGCCAAGAAATCCAGGATGGTTGATATCTGACGTCAAAATTTGTTTTAACTATTTGCTGTTGTTTCAGCATTTACTTAGTTGAGTAGCACCGCAATTTTCATTTAATTGGAGACAGCTTACGCTAATTATGGATTTAAAAGCCGCGAGCACTTGCATTGCAACCTACCCGTCGGGGCCTTTTCTCTCCCCTCCCCCAGTCACAGGAGACGCAAAAAAAACACCAATTAAAGAATCTTGTTTTAATCTCACTAAAAGCTTTATATAACATAGCTTCTTAGCTATAATGGCTGTTTGAGCGTACATGCAACTTCTCTCTAGAGAAGAAAGTAATTGAGAATCCTATCTATCTATGTCGCGTCCAGGGACAGCTGCGAGCTGCCAATGAAAAAGTTCGTAAGGCCATATAAACCTGCAACTGAACTGTGGTGTCTAAACACAAACCATGGATTGTATTGTTGTTTTAGCAGCACTTGATATTCAATGTGAACGTTTTTACCTTGAAGCTACAATTGCCAAAGGTTTGATCCAATGAAAGCACCCCCTACCCAGAAAAAACGCTGCAGAATCCCGCACGTTAAGTTCGAGTTGGATTCGTCTGCCATGAGGTGGGTTCTTCGTCCTTTCCGCAGTAAATCTGCAGCAATAGATGAACACGCTAGACTACACTAAGTTTAGAGCACGTGACTATTCCAGCCTTCTATGGTCCAGCATATAAATGAAATTCTTACTACTAACACACTTCTAGTATTTTATTATAGTCACGGGACTGGAAAACAGTTCTGCACATGAGCATCACGTCGTAGCCAGCATAAAGATCTTCATGATGTCTTGCATGTTCCAGCCGTAGTTAGGGGCTTGTCCAGCATTACCTGTTCATGGGTCAACAGTCTACGGGATCGAGAGAAAACCACCGTTAAAACATTTGAGTATCGACCTTAGACTTCCTCAACTGATGTCAGTATAAACAGAGTATATGTGATCTTCAAATCTAAAGTTTCAGGTTAGTATTTTTAGTAGTTGAAAAGGTATTGGCTGTTTTGGCTTTTCGGTCATTCTGATTTGCCCATAAAGGGTCACACGAAAGCTTTGAGGAAAACTCGAAACAATTCTTTTTCTTTAGTTCTTCTGATGTTCCCGATCATTAAATAAACTACAAAGTTCACACTTAATCGGATTGGTTAACTGAACTTGAACAGTCACCATGCAGATTCATTTGACAAAGCTCCAGTTTTGAAGAAGATTAACCTTTGTCACTCATGGAGCTACTTGCATTTCAATACTGTCAGAAAATAACAAAACATAAGATAGACGTAGCTATAGCTTAGTTTGTTTTTGATATTTTGAAATGTAGGTTTTGTCGTAATCAGGAAATTTTGTTCTTTGTTCTATACATGTACAAATTAATTATCACTTTATAAATTGAACAAATATTTGCACAATTCCAGACACGGTATTCAAAGAAATTTAAGTTACAACTTTAAACGTAAATCAGCAAACAGATTTCAAAAATATCAAATACAAATGACGTTATTTCTTTTTGTTTAATTAATTAATCTCGAACTTACCGTTTTTCAGTGTGAATAAGTTAGCAGTCCAGATTTCCCTTGACCAGTCTTTTTTCATAAGTTGTGGAAACACCAAACAAAGAGAGCACCATCTCTCTGTTGAAACAGGCTGTGTATCTGCAGAAAAGATAAACCGACATATTTTCAAAATAAGATCTTTGTAAAGACGTTTATTTTCGTGGTTCCCAAAAATGTCACAAACTACGTAAACTATACGAAATTCTATCGTTCTCTCGTTTAGCAGTCCCTCAAATTATTTTTGTCCATTCATATACTTCAAGCTTAAAATCCCCAAACAGTAACCTCCCTGCGTAAAAGAGTCACGTATTTTGGACGAAGCCTCTTTGTATAGCCCCAATTAGCTCATTCAAAACATTTGTTTTGAATTAATTTTTCCTTCCTATGTACACATTCGGTCAGCAGTTTCAACACAATCTCAAAATACAACACGACCTTATGGTATTTCGATAGTATGACTTAAAAAAATAATAAAAGTACGTTATTTAACCCTATTTTATCC
>JAOBYE010067342.1:0-21083 GCA_025403585.1 Parazoanthus swiftii
TACACTGTAATTTCACATGTGAAATTATAAATTAACGCTGAAATTTCGCGCCAAAATTAAGGAGTAATTTGTCACCTGTGATATTATTACAATAATCATAATCTTAATACTTATTACCACTTCTACTAATAAGTAGTAGTACGATAACAAACTTCTTGTTGGAAAGCACGTGAAGTGGAAAGTACTTAATTGTCAAAACTTTTGTTGAAAGCAAAAGAAAAGTAAAGTTGTCCAAAGGTTGCATAACTTCATCCAACGGATAAATCCCTATCCAGAGGAAAAAATTCACGCGTTCTTAATTTTGTTGGACAACGAGCAGATTTTATCCGCTGGATGATAGGGATTTTTCCGTACCCAGTAGTAAAAGAATTGATGTCTAGACCATAACCTAAATATTAGGGCGGTTCATATTAGAATCCTAAGTGCACTCCAAGTACCCTTACCGGAAAGTGCACCTCCTCGTCTAGAGCTCAGTCAGTCAAGTTTCTAATAATTTCCAAATACTTTGCACTAGTTTTTTTGGCATATTTTACCTTACCTTTTTTTTATCACTTCTTACATATCAATTGTTGTTCAGTTTGGCTAGGTAAAGTTTCAGTTTGAAAATGGTAGGTTTTGTATCGAGATTATATCAAACTTATCATATTCATAGCTGGGTGGCGTTTCAGAAGTGTTTTGCTGCAGCAAGTTTTCAATAAGCCCCCACCCCCACTCACTCCCTAATACGACACCTGTCTGCCGGAAGGCCTAAAACTCTATTAAGACCCCCCGGGGGCTTACTTAACAGATTGCGGAAGGCGGTGTATCAGTTATTTTCTTGTTTTTAGCCAAATATCAACTAATCAAGCACAGACATCGAGTAAATCGTCATTTTTTTCGGAATTTTTACTATTTATGAATAAAGGATATGTTTACCCCACGCGAACCAAGACCATGTATAGAACAGAAAACAAAGCTCCTACAGTTTGTTTGATTGACGGAAGATCAAATTATAGGTTAGAAATGAGAAAACTCTCACAAGTGTTATACTAATGGTATTGTAAAAAATCTGTGTTTTCATCAAAAATGTTTGCACGAATAAATAGAAGTCGATGTATACATGATGCCGGATTGATTTCATTTGCTGATGCGACTTCATCCTGTTTCCACTCGGACACTCAAAAATCGCTTACACAAACAATACTCGATCTAGTTCAACTAAATCAAATTCAATCACCCCCGCAACGAAAAAAGTTACCAACATCAAATCAGCTGTAGCATGAATAGAACAGAAAAAGCTCGTACAGTTTGAGTTTGCTTGATGCGAGATCAAAATTATGCGTAAGATTTTGGAAAACTCTCATGATTGGCATGAAAATGTCATTGTTCAAAATGAGAGTTTTCACCAAATTGTTAGCAGGAAGTATACACGATAGTGGATCGAGTTTCATTTGCTTGGACGACATCCACGCTTCTCTACATCGAGACTCAATAGTCATTTACACAAACAATACCTTCTAAAATCTTGTTCAAGTTGGTCTCAATCAAATTTGTTCATCCTCGTAACAACAAATGGCCGCGCATCAGTTGCATTAGTAGTATCATGAAAAAGACGTCAAGTGGATTGTTTCGGCTGATAAGCTAGCTTAAATTTTTAAACCGCCAATTTCATCCCAGAAGAAAAACTTCTGTCTGAGTGGAATCGGGATGAAGTTGTGGCCAAATGAAACACAATTTGGTATCCTATGAAAACTGTCTGGGTAAACTCCGCGCAATGAAATTCATTTCGGTATCATTTCAACTTCACCTTGCCTTCACGGAATACACATTGGTACTTACTAGTCTTACTTGCTGATGGAAAAGTTGAAGTTTAGACTGTCGCAAACAGTGCCGCTGTGAACCAAACAGAAGCAACCCGATTGGTTTTACTACAGTTTTATGCACTTCCTGTATAATATGCAATTATTAAACAAAAGGTGATAAAAAGCCTTTTTCGTTTAAAAGTTTCCATGTAAACAGATATGTCAAACTTTTTCATTGCTGCTTGTGTGTCACGTAGTCCCATTTATTATGGTAATCCGTCAAACAATGTGTCATCAGAGTTTCTATCTCGTTCGCTTTCTTTGGCTCCCGTTTTTCAGAGGAATACAAAAAAACTGAAGTATTATGGATGACATTTTCACATTTCTATGATACTTTTCACAGTTGTACTCACACGTACTTTCAGTTGACTTTTACCGAGCTGGTTGCAGCCCTCAGGAGAATGTTGCAGTAATTAGACTATTTCGAGTTTTCGGGATTAATTTGCACGAGAGTGTTTTACAAGTGCACCAAATTGCGTGAGGCCGGAGGGCGAACGCAAATTGAGAACTTTGAAAAACATTCGAAAAACACTCACACATTCTTGCACAGAACTGCACTTTCATGCACATTTCGTCCAATGGGACATACCAGTGAAATACAATATTAAAAAGAGTTTTCAAGAAAAGAAATACCTTGATTTTGACATTATTCCGATATGTTGTTTAATGATAAATATGTTTCTTTCCAGGTAAGAAAATTTGACATTTTATTACGTTTTTGACGTATGGGTTCATTCATTATCTTTATACTTAAGCTTGCTGTGTTTCAAAAAATATTTTGTTTGGATCCAAAAACCACGTAGTTTGTTTTCTTAATATCAATCGTCAGTGAGTCAGTTGTCATTAGCCAATCGATACCTTGTCGGTTTCAGTGTTGGAAGCAGTTTTGTGTAGCGTTCTAATATCTTTACTTGCAACGAATGCACTTGCATCATCGGAAAACAGGACGAAATTAAGAAGATGGGAGGTTTGCGGAATGTCAGTAATATAAATTAGGAACAATAAAGAACATAGAATGCTGCCTTATGGAACACTTCATTGGACTCTTTCTGAAGACACTGTGTAAGGGTCACGGTTGGTCTATTACGAACTGCAGAGGGTTCTATGAACGAACACTTGTAGACCTTTGTATAACTGAGGATGGGTGAAGACAGGAGCGCCCAACATCATCAGGATAGTCCGAGGACCGCCCTAGTTGCTATGCCTCATGAAACTCCGAGCTACAGATTTTCTACCGCCGGTCCATAAGATAGCTTTGGCCGATTTTATAAGTTGTAGCTATTTCTATCAATTTTATCACTTTTTCTACCTTCTTCTAACATTTGATCCTGGTAGAATATGAAAGTAGAAATATAGAGATTTTCTTTATCAGCTTTTCAGCTGAGTTTTACAGACTCCGTTTTGTAGAGATAATTGTCATGAAGCAGTGTGTATGGTATTCTCGTTTATTTATGACAACTTTCACAGTTGCTCTACATGTACTTTCAGCTTCAAACTACTAGCTCATAATTCTACATATAGCTCAGGCACTCTTGTTTGATATAAAGTTGTGCTTCTTTGTTTTATTATTCGGAGCGTTCTGGAGAGCTTTTTTTAATAAGGTAAATGCTAATCCTGTTCCTCCGCCGCTTGGCTCTTTGAGTTGTTTACTTATTCCGATGGAATTATTAATAACGAGTACTAAAAAGTCGCATTGTCAACAATCAAACTAAATGTTGTACTGACGTTAGGTGCAGAATTCTGAGGTTGCTAGCAGCTCCGTAAAAGTCAACTGAAAGCACGTGAAAAACAGCAGCAATGAAAGATATCATAGACTTGTGAAAATATGTCATCGACGCTGCTTCATTTGCACTATTATCATGCATGATAACAATCTCTGAAAAATCAGAGCCTGTGCAATTCAGAGATGACAAAGAAAAACTTAACTGATGCATATTCTACCAGAAGTTTCATGTAGCCTGCGAGCCGGGCTCATTTTTTTCCCTTTCCCCACCAAAATGAGCCGGCTCGCAGGCTAGTTTTATGACGTCAGACTATCCTCCTGTTTTCACCGGTTCCCGTGTCCAAGTGAACACACGAACCCTTTGCAAGTTCGTGGAAGACCAACCAAGGGTACACATTGTTTGTCACAGCCACAACTTTTGCGGTTATATCACAAATCCATCAATAAAATGCAAACCTTGAACACTAATAAAAATTATGCAATTCGTATTACTCTCATTAGTATTTAGCTATGACGCAGTGTATATATAATGGCCATAATAATTATCGATATAACAGTGATACAACAAACTTAGTCGAAAACCAAGTTGGTTTTATGGTACAACTTAAACAATGCTTTTTATACGTGCACTGTATTTGTATGTTGTATTTGTGTTATGTAAAAACAACAACTTTCGGAAAACTGTGAAGATACGTTATCCAAATCACGTCGTTATTCGTGTAGGTTTTTAAAGTTATGAGCTATTCTTTCAAGCATTGTTTTCAGTAGGAGAACTTTGGAGAGTCAGTGCCCCTGAGAACTGTTTTAACTGCTAATTGTTAAAGACTGGAGATGCAGACGTTATTTGTGAAGGAGAATGTCATCTAGGTTGTTTCATCTGCTTCCATTAACTTGATAATGTTTTATGAAAAAATAGCACGATATAAAACACTCATTGGTGAAAGTCTGGAGTTGCTTGAAGGCCTTTTCACACATGAAGGTCTGGATGAAGGAAGCGCAGAAAACATTCTCTGCCGGTCTTAGTGCTCGCGATCGCTAAAGAAAATGCATTTTTGATGGTCTCAAGTATTTTAGTTTGCGGTTTGGTAGCCATGACGATCTTCAGGATTTTCTCCATTTTGGAAGAAATCCTGTTTATTCTCTTCGATAACCTTTGAAAAGTAATATTTTAAAGTATTCCGAAAAACTCACTTGTTGTTTGGTTTTGCAGTGCGGGTCTAAACAGTGACTATCATACATTAGCTGATCCTGATCTCCGAGCTCTATTTGTGATGGAAATCATGCTTTTCACTAGTTATCTGCACTCCCCAGTGAGTCACGGAACATGTTTTTTCACACATTTTTCGTAGTTTGGTTGACAAAAGGGCGTGTTTGTCGATCGCTTCTGAAAGAGTCGCGTGGAATGCTTCTGAAGCCTCATCTACAGTCAAAGGCGCTTCAACTGAAATTCAGGCAGTTAAGTGTAAATTCAGGTGAACGATTCTTCACTTTCAGTAACAAACAGTTCACGGGGAGCGTTTTGATATAGTCTTGTATTATTGGATGCAGCTTCGACAGTACTTCCTACTCAAAGGTAATGCGGTGGGTAATCGTATTACAAATATGTATGAAGGCCTCGCAGGGCGGAATCGGCAAAACTAAAAATCATGAGTGGTATAATGAAACTTTGATTGGAGAAATAATATTTAAGTATCCACGGCAAATGAACCATGGATAAGGGGACAGTAATAAGACTATAAAGAAAGACTACGAACGAATATTAGAGCATGAAAGTTGATGATTAAAGACTATTTCCTGAGGCTGCAAATTCAAACATCGGAATCTAAAAATCCCGAACTTAGAATATTGGAAACTTGTAAGCAATGCAAGATAAGAACACACCCGGAGACTAAAACAAAACTGGTGTTACTACTAAATAAGACTGGTTTCATATTTCAAATTAATATTCAAAGAAAACCATGTTGCCATGTCTGCTCATACAGACAAATTTGCACGGGAAGAGCATTTTAGATAAGCCATTTGCTCTGGATGCAACACAAAGCGCCTCAAGAATGCCGATTCTATTAGCAACACCTTAAGAGATGGTTAAATCTAGAATTAATGTTATTGGTCCTCAATTCCTTCGGGTTTTTAACGCTGAACTAAATGCTGAAATATTTGTCAAAAGAATTAGGGAACGAGAGTTTTTTAGACTGTTTAAGTATAACAACATATCCAGGAAATTAGAGATAAATAATCCTCGATTTGCTACTTTTCTTGAGTTAGAAAAGATTATTTCACCATCGAACATTGTCTTCAGAATAGGTTATCAAACTGCTGACCATATTTTTTCGTATGGGATCTGTTTTAAATGTTTTTTCAAGGATAATAACTATGAATTTGCTTCTTTATTAACTTTAAAAAGCAGCCGATTCCTAGTAGAGAGATGGTCTACCTATAAGAATTATACACTTCCATTTCAACAGGGTGGCTCAGTTAGTCCTTTTAAAACTCGGTTATCAAGAGATCGAGAGCCCCTGAGAATCTAGTAAAATACCTGAAACACTTACATGATATATTTTAAAAATCTGAATGTTCGAAGATATGAGGTTACACGAAATGCTAAAATATACCAAAAATTAAATTGTCTTGAAAGGAAACTAATTACATTTATAAAAGAAACTAAGTGCGTTTGTTAACGACAGTAAAGCCTTGATAATAAAATGCACGTTTAGTTTTCTGTCGAGTTACACGGAAGCTAGTTTGACTTTCCCCTTGAAATTCAAAATGATTAATAGGGTTAGGGTTAGGGTTCTCAACCCGCAAATTTAAGAACTGTCAAGTGTTTTCCTTGGCAATTAAGTGTGGAATAAGTAAAACGTTTCTCCTGTTAATCTCTTACACGTATAGAAATTAGCTAAAAATAAAAGGTTATGATATTTGATGATAATGAGCATAGTATCTACTCTATGCATGATACCCCTCCCCGACAACCCACTACTGCCAAACATCCAAACTTTATGAAGTATCCAAAACGGCGATGCAACTGAAGAGGTGTTAACTAAGAGCGAAATATATTTTGCAAGCCGGTTACAACATTCATCAAAGCTCATCTCAAGAGACATCTTATAAAGCTGAAATTATCCCATCACTTGAGTTAAATTTATTTGATATTAATATTAGCATACTTTGCATTCTGTATTTACATTCTTACTCAATAATAAAATAGCCATGATTAATACAATCACAAAGGCAGTTCAAAAAAATAAGCCATATGGTTTCTTTTGAACTGTCTTACCATCAGATCTCACACATATACACAGTCATCAATGTTATCGCTAATAATGTAAATATTATGTATCTGTACTTATATCTGTAACCCAAATCAAATCTGTAATTAATTGTACCGTAGATCTTAGTGGTGAAATAAAATTTATGTATGTATCAAAATATTTTTTAATCTAACTCGCAAATTTTAAATCTAAAAAGAAAGAACATAATGCAGCTTTTAGTTATTTGCAGAAGCTCACAAGCTTCTGTTATTTGAAATGAAGTCCATAAGCTTCTATTATTTGATATAAAGTGCGTAGAAAGAGAACAAAGAAAATGTCAAACTCGACACGACATGTAATGTAATGTTCTGCCAAAACAAGTTCTCAGAAACATGTTCTTAAAAGAGGTTTATTCGATAAGTTGTTCATTTCATCAAATTGATCCTAGCAGCCTATTCGACTTTAATGTTAGTAACCATGAACCATTGTAAACGGTGTATATCATCAAACTGATATATCGGAAACTTATGACGTTCAGGTTATAGACACAAAAATGAAAACGGTCTAACATGATTATGAAACTCCATATTTGTGTTCTTAGTCATTCAATTCCTCTTTTAATTCTGTTCACACATGTAATTTTAACTTAAAAGTAACTCGAAGTTAAAAAATATAATCTTTTGTGGCGCCCTTGGACAGCTAAGCTCTGCTGCCCCTCCCTCAAATGTACTAAAACGTTTTTACCTAAAATTTATATGATAGATCAGGCGGGATGTGAAGCCATCTTAACATAATTTTTGATAGTGCAATTTTTCTTTTTTCCATCCATGTACGCTAAGTTCAACGTTTGTAGCGGCAGTCATTAAAAAAGATGATCTTCGAGATTGGTATCGTCTTCGTACTGATTCCATTCGCTCTTGTGGTATTGGATGTTCTTTCTCGATTGAAAGAGCCTAGTAATTTGCCGCCAGGTCCTCGTATTTTCCCCTTATTTTTACTCGGCACCAATCTCGAGCATCTGCCGCACGTCTTAATGGCGCAGACAGCCAAGAAATATGGACCCGTGTACACTGTCAAGGTAGGCCTTCGGAATATTGTCGTAGTCAACGGCCACGAAGCTGCGAGAGAAGCCTTGGTACAAAAAGGTGAGTGTGTTGGCAAATACCGACATTGGTACACTTTTAATGTGTTAGATATACAGTCTATTCAAAATACATCTAAGTCAGTAAGTTAACTCGGAAGAAAAAGAGAAGTATGAAACCAACTTAATCACCACGAGGAATTTTTGCGAAGGATTTTCTATTTTCACTTAGCATATTTTTGAAACACAAAAACATGATACGTCGCTAGCGCTCAGTTTGCTAGTTCTTGGTTTAGGATTGTCAACAGAGTAGATGCAAATATGGATTTTCTTTTCTCACAGAGTCACAACATCACTCTTCCAGCAAGCATCCCTTAATTTTAACCAAGAGAGAAGGAAATTCTCAATAAAGTTTCAAGGGTGGCTAACTACTTCGCAGCGCATTGTTAGCATATGACATGGCTATATTTTATACAGGTCAAGACTATTCCGGTCGGCCAACGTTAAGGATTGTTTCCATGGCGTTACCAAAAGGAATGAACATTACCCTCGGTGATTATGGACCCGTTTGGAAACTGCAGCGGAAGTGTGCACACACGGCACTCAGGTTGTTTCATAACGGGATTGGTCTGCTGCAGGAGAAGATGACGTACGAGGTGAGTGTGTTCGCGCGCCATTACCATTAGGGACTTTGAGCAGCCAGGACGTGAATGTTGCATTCCCACGTGAAATTATTGTTTTCTGCAATCAAGTCTATTGTTTTGTAACGTTCTCGTTGACGTTTGCATCCTAGCTGCTTAAAGTCCCTAATAACACTACAATAACCATGACCACTACCATTACCATCACCAACACCATCACCATTACCATCACCATCACCATCACCATTACAATCACCCTTACCATTACCATCGCCATTATCAATACCTTTACCATTACCATCACCATCACTATGACTATCACCATTACCATTACCACTTCCGTCACCAACACCATTATCAACACCTGTACCATTACCATCACCATCACCATTACCTTTACCATCACTATCACCATTTCAATACCCCTACCTGATTTTGCTGCCTTGGTCAGGTATAGCTTGGCGATCCAAGGGTTAAACTCGAAAAGGCTGAAATGTTCAAGGGTTTTACTCTTATTCTAAGAACGCTTACATAAAAGTTCTCAATTCTAGTTCCAGTGTTTATCTGAGAGGCTTATGAGGTCAAAAGGTCACGCAGTCGACCCAACCGATGATCTTGAATTCACTGTGTTGAACGTGCTCTCTAGCCTGGTATTTGGGACAAGATACGAGCTTCATGACCCTGCGATCCCATACATTGTGCAATACACTTCCAAAACAGCCCGTATTTTCCTCACCCGTGAACCACTGCTTCAAGTTTGCCCATGGTTGCAGTACATACCATACACAAAGGTAAAATGTTCACGCACGATTTCAATTCTATTTACACTTTATCATTAAAATACATTCAAAGATTGAAACCTCATTGCTTTTCAAAGCAAGATGCACTGCCATAACATAAAATAAGATTTCTTACCCTTTTTGAAACAGATAAGTAACGTTTACCAATGACCATGACGTACTTTATACAAAGAAAAAAATGTTCCGGTACGCTTTCAATTCTAATTTTAGAGGTGATCAGTATACAGTCTATCTTAGTGAGTGATAAAAATGCGAATGCTAGGCTTGACTATCTCACACTCACAAAATTGTGATGGAATCAGTTAACAGGTTAGGATACTCAAATTTTGAAGAATATGGACTGTATTTCAAAGCAAAAGGAATTTTTCGTTCGCTGCTGCTGATCTTACTGTACGAATACGAAGCCGTGGACGTATGTTCTTGAAGAGGTTGTTTCTCATCCAATAATACAAAAAGTAACAACTGGCCGGTGTGGTTTAAGGTGATAATCGTGTCCTTGGTTGGCTTAGAAATACATTTCTTAAGTAGTTTTATGTGTTCGCGATTTTTGTAGCGGCATTGTAACTTTTGGTGCGAAGTTTGTTTATCTTGTCCTGTGTCTGAGTTTGCCAAAATCTAGCTCAAGATTAATGTTGTAGTTTATTCCAATGTTTATTTTTTCCCAGGTGCAAAGTGAAGCAGAACAAATATCCGTTTTTCCAAATTATCTATGTCGAAAACAACTTCAGCTTCACCGAGAGACGTTCGACAAAGACCATATCCGGGACTTTACAGATGCTCTGCTTATGGCCATCGAGGACGCTCAAGCGAAGGGCTCAGAGGTCACAAAGTATCTGACGGATGAACACATAATGTTGACTATACTTGACGTGTTTCTTGCTGGGCTCGACGGCATCTCCTCTACATTACGATGGTTCATAGCATATTTGGTGAATTACCCACAAGTCCAAGAGAAACTTCACCAGGAAATCGATGACGCCATTGGCCGTGACCACCTGCCTTCTCTCGACGATAAGGACAAGTTGCCATATTTGAAAGCCACGTTCTTCGAGACCTTGCGTCATTCCTCAGTGGCGCCCATGCTCAATCCACACAAGGCAATTGTAGATACAACCCTACAGGGATACAACATTCCAAAAGGTACAACGGTTATGTTCAATGTCTGGGCAATCCACAACGACCCTGCAACTTGGGAGAATCCCGCAGAATTTCATCCATCGCGGTTCTTGGATTCCAGCGGCAAGTTTGTTTGTCCAAATAATGGTAGTTTCTTGGCATTTGGCGCTGGTCCTCGAATTTGTATTGGAGAAACACTGGTTAAATCAACATTAGTGTTGTTCCTTTCGCAGCTGATTCATCAGTTCAAATTCAGTTGCCCAGCGGACTGTCCCCTACCAGTTCTTGAGCCCGAGCTGGGCATTCTTGTGGCACCAAAGCCGTTTAACGTGTGTATTCGCAAGAGAGGTGGCTGATGATATGGATACAAATAAGTCTGAGGCAAAAAAAGGAACATTTCGTTATTTATATTTTAAAAGGGGATCTGAGAACCGCTAATAAAATGTCGGTAGATGGCAGGGCAATTGGTAAACAGTTGATTCTAGTAGCTGAAGTCGTACAGAGCACCCGGACAGAGCACCGTATTTGGGTAATATGTTGGGAACATCCTTAGAGGTTTTGGACGTTTACAGACACATTTAAACGACAAAGAAACGGAAAAAAAACACGATTAGGAATACATTCAATGTGAAAGGCATTAAAATGAAACCACAAATTTCAGACACGAGACTTCTGTGCACCGTTTCAGGCCTTAGTTAGACCATGGTTAGACTGATCTTGAATCTTGAAAATATCCTAGATACATGTACGCTGAATTTTTTTTTCGAGATACAAGTAAGTAGATCACAGAGTCCTCATGCAAAGTTGAGAGATGAGCTTGTGAAAGGTAATTTTGATCGATGTAGCGGAATCTGGTTGAGGAAAAAAAATGCATTAATTTTTTTTGTTACCTCTTTTGTGCAACATAAGGTAACATTGTTTCAAGACGGCAGTGAGCTTTATAATTCCTTGTAATTGGAAGTTTTGTAGGCAATATATATCATATCAGTAGAACAGGATCCTTTTATATTGAAATGCAAACAAATGAGACAAAACTAGTTCAAATAGTAAGTATAAATAGACTAGACTTGAAGACCAGGGAACTGCTCAATGATGCCCGAGGACGAGGCTATATATACACTGAATTCCCACATTGAAGCCCCCCGGTTATAAGCCGCTCATACATTGGCTCATCTACCTCACGCGCTAAATAAACAAATATTCTTGTTATAAGTTCCGCGGGATATGAGCACCACCTAAGGCATGTTTAACGCATTCCATTTACAAGCCCTTTTTATTTACTTTTCCTCGTTTCCCTCCTTATAAATACTACCTGGACAACTTTAAATCGCTTCAAACACCGGTTACTTTTGAATAGTCCAGTTTCGCATTCTCAGTTATCGCTGATACAATGACCATAGACTTAATATTTCTACAGCATTAGCCTTGACTTGGTGTTGAACATACATAAATACCAGCGAAAGCCGTCATTTTGAAAAGAGATCGTGTGACACAAAAGAAAAAAATGAAAAAACCGTTCTCGCTTTCTGGACTTACGATTAAGGACATAAACGGCTCGTTATAATCCAAACTTGGTACACAATGTACAAGCTCCGATTTGGTCACAAATAAACACATCAAGTGCCATAAGACTTCAAGGAAGACGGTCTTTATATACGACTTTCTACTTTGGGCCATGTAATTTTTTGATCAGCAGAGAACTTGTCAGTTGTTCTTTAATTTCTCTTGGCCGTTCCATGCTAACTTATTTGTTTTATAATTGTAAAACGTTTAGGCCCAGGCAGCAAAATTTGAAGACCGCAAAACTTTGACCCATCTTTGCAACCAAGGGCGGCCAGGTACTAACAATTTTCATGTTTCATGTATGTATATCAAAACAATTGCATTTATACCAATTAAGTTTTATACGGTCAAGTTGTGTAATTACTGTTACTTGTGTTTTACTAAGTCATTTGTTTTCGAAAGCATATCAAACAAAACATTTGCAACTTAAAGGGCAAAATGTTAGCGTAAGCCACGCCCACACTGGAACCCTTAAGGGGATCGATAGAAATTTTTCGGTAAGAAACTCCGCCCTTATTCTATGGGAGTTCCCCATCCTGCATCAAGATATTAGAGCCTTTCTGCGCGCTCAACATTCTTTGCCCAAATTGCTCTCCAAGTTATTCGTTGTTCCTCCTAACAAAAAAACCCAGAAAATCTCTGTGGAGAACAGAGCACCAACTTCCTTTTTTGGCACACCTCAGGCTACAAAAAATACATTTTTTTGATTGTACGTTTCTCTGTTTGTTATTCCTTTGCACAATTTTTATGCATTTTTATAAATGGATCCAATAAAGACATGATTATAACGAATATGAAATTTTCACCGATGTAGATGTGGCCCACGTTCTAAAACACAGCCGCATGGAAGGCCTTTCTGTTTTCAAAAGGTTTAGAGGCGGGAAAGAAGGGCTTAACTCGGCAAGTCTCCGAGCGACATTCGCGGCTTACGATTCTTCTCACATCTACAGGCAAAAATGTTTAAGAATAAAAAATAGCATTTAGACGTATAATTTGTTAAAAACTGTTAAAAATATTGTTTGGTAAAGTTGTTCGAATATGAATGTTTTTCACGAAGCAAAATGCTTGCACGCTTTTTATAAGAACCAAGCAAATTTGGCCGAGGCTTAGTATTCCTAACTTGGACAGCACTGTACATTGTCAGCAAATGTAAGCTCTATATACTTCATGCACAACATTAATAGTGCTGCTGCCAAATGCGAAATAAACACGCATCTAGTGTTAACCGAATGTAGTGTTTATCGTGAAGTCGATGTTACCGCTTAAGCGAAAACTTCATATTTTGGTTAGGACGAAGTTGTGAACTTTACATCTTTATCTGCGGACTTCATTCGATGAATTTAGTGAATAAATGGGCAAATTTTAGCCTGGATGTAAAAACTTGTTCTTTACAAAACAAAAAGCGTGTGCTCGGCTCTCATCATGGCAAAGGGTGAACTTGCTTGACGGCCTGATTACACAAACAATAGATATATTTCGACTGCGGTTTTGTTGTCCAATTTTAGACCATATGATATTATATATCTTTGTAATTTAAAAATATTCATCTATGGATGTATTATTAGTACTAAAGAAACAGTTATCGAGGGAATTATCAAATGTTCTAAAAAAGACCAAACTCCAAATCGAAACCCTGGAGAAGTAAAGAGTTCAGTAACACCTTTCATTTTTTTCTCTCTTTTTCTCGCATTTCTATAAATTGTAAAAGAAAAAAAAGAGAAAAACATTGAAAGAAAGAATGAAAGAACAAACGAAAGAAAAAAACAAACAACAAAAGGAAAAATGACAGGCAAGCAAGAAAAAAAACAAAGAAAGAAAGCCAGATCGAAAGAGGCAATCTCAAATCTTTGGCGCAATAAACAGCCATCAACCCCTATGTTTATAATTATTGTAAATGAAGTTTGTTCAAGATGCAAGAGTGTGAAACTTCGACCTGCAGTTCCATCCCTGGTTGAGCGTTCGCATCTACTAATAATCGGTACCATGGAGACAAGAAGCTAGCAAACTTGATTTAATTGTCAAGAAAGAAAAGATTGACGTGATTTGATTATGAGAAGAAAATACAAAAAATTATTGAAAACTTTCATAGCTGGTACTATAGCATGACTTGCAAAACACCATATCAGAAACGACGAGTAAAAATTTATTGAAGTTAGCACATAAAATACGTCTGTTTATAATGGGTATTTGATCAGTGGGTAGTTGATCTATATTTGATAACTGCACCATTTTTTACATTTAATAAAATACTTTGAAAGATCACTAATGGGAAACACATGTATGTATGATACATAAAAACAAGCACATCTTCATACTGTACAAGCAGGGTCAGACTTCAAGTTTATAGCAGGTGCAAAAAGTGCTCCTTCCTGATGGGGAGGGGGGGGGGGAGATTCACTCTCTCTCATAAGACTTAGAAAATTTGGTTCTCAAAAATGGTACTTTCCCCACATTTTGAGGACATTAACAGCTGGAACTTTTTTAGCGGAGCATTTTCCCTGCTTGACTGCTGGCGACACCCCTAACAACGCCAGCTGCTACGAAGCTGTCATCACAGAATAGTACAGTCATCTTTCTTTTCTAAAGACCCATTCTGTTGTCTTTCTATCTCAAGAAGCATTGACTGAAATATACTCTGCACACTCTGAAAAAGAGAATAACAAAGAGAAGTTACTCTTAATTGCATATTAACAAAAAAATCCAGCAGAAAAACACACAGTTAACTCCTGATAACTCAAACTGTCAAGGGAAACAAAAATATGAGTGAATAGGAGTTCAAGCTACACTGTATTGGGATAAAGTAGTAAGAAAATGACCTGAAGGGAGAATGAATTTAGTTTGAGTTTCAGTATCAGGAGTTTGAGTTATGGATTGTTTAACTTATTGAAAGTTAACTGTAATATAATCAAGTTTGTCAATTACTTTGGAACGAGGTCAGGTTGGCGGTTAACCCTTTAAGCCCCAAACATGACAAATGGTGTAATGGTAAATTCTCCCAACTGAGCTCCACTCTTTCTATATAAGCAGTTTGAAAGAATTTGGCTTTTCAACTTCAACAGCTTATTCTACTTGATCAATTCCTTATTTCTCATTACCTGTTATATAATTTTGTTTGAGTTTTGTAAGGAGAAGTTAGATGTTGATAAATTGCCTGGGGCTGAAAGGGTTAATAACAAATGCTGTCTATGATAATATAATTTATGTTTTGAATTAAAGCACTATACACACATAACTTTAACTTGTAAACTAGAATTCAGAGTAAGGATTGTACTCAATGGAGTTATGACAGTACAAAGTATCAAAGTTACGCAACAGATATTTAATATATATCTCACAGGATTATCCTTGGCTGAGGATTCAACAAACAAAGCTTTCCACACATCTGCAAGATTCTTCCCAGCTTCTGGGGATACAACCCTGTCAGTGATGAAAACAAGTTTACCGTAATATTAATAGCCTCGTCAGTATCATGCTGCTTTTTTGATGCCCAAATTACCAACTGTCTTTCACAATTCCATTTTTCAGGACTCCTTGCATCTTTGAAATGTTTTAAAACTCAGGACTTTCCACAAGTATTTTTAAGATTCTCGCAGAAGTTTTTCAGAGTATTTTGAACTTATATCAAATACAGTTCTGAAATAGTTTTTGCTTGACAACAGTCATCAGTTTTTATTTAAATTTTCCAGCAGTCAGTCCAAAATCCCAGAACTATTTCTGGGCTCTCACAAATTCCAGGGGGGCATAAGAATCCTGTGTTGAGTTTTCCAGATGTTCATTAGTTTTATGATTTTATTCAACAAACAGCATTTTGGTAAAAGAAAAATATATAGAATGTCTGAAGAATTTATATAAGGCAGTTTTGAGAAGTATCATTGAAAGAGCTTTCTAGTTTGGGAAATACAATCTTTTGAACAGCAGAAAAGCTAATATTTTCTTCAATTTCTCTCAGATGTTCTATGTAACAGTGTATTTGTATCTTGTTCTATTTAAGACATTTAGTGCCAAGATAGCAAAATGAAAGAACAACAAACCAATTTTGCCAATTACACAAGTGAATCCGCAGAAACAGGATGTTTGCCATTTTTCCACTTAGTTGCCAAAGGAGAGTAACACCACAAATTATTTATCAAATGATTTGTTGCAATATTTCTTAATAGATTAATGATATCTATAAGAACTGCAAAGGGATCAATACAGTAACTAACCTATCCATATGTAGATCTGTCTTGTTACCAACAAGCACCATTGGAACACTGCAAGTGATTATAAGTCTAGAGGTTACCAGTGATAAGTTAAGTACTGATGAGAATGCTGCCATGAACATTTGACAGGAGAGGATATTTAAACCTATTATTATACATGATAACTTCCATTGCAGTTAGGCACTGGTTTGAGGAGCCTGTGGTTTTGTAAATTACTGCAGTATTATATCAATGTCACAATTTGACATAAGTTCGTTTTAAGATAAAATGTTAAAAAAAATTTTTAATGCTATGAAAGTTTAAAAGTTTCTTTGCACCTAACGTTTTCGACTTAAAAGTCATTTTCAGGGTACTTAATGTTTTCAACTTAAAAGTCACCTTCAGGGTACCCAGAAGATGCCCTTAAGTTGAAAATGTTAGGTGCAAAGAAACTTTTACAGCTTAAAAAGTTTTAAACAATGTCACAATGTTTTTAAATGATTTTTAAAGGGTCATTTTATATTAATCATGTAAGTATCAGTACTTTTACATGTACTATAAATGCCTAAGACAATGGCTTTGCAAAGTATACTATATACATGCAGTGTTCTTGCCTGGGCAAAACAGAAGGGTGCAGTGCCTTGATAAAATGTTGAAAGATTACAAAAAGTTCCTGTCCCAAGACAGTGTGAAGAAAGAAAGCTCTCCAAACTACAAGATACTTCTTTAGATCCAATTATTTATCACAAGTAGACATGCAAAACAGCCACAAAAATGTTTGATATACAGTTTTGATAAAGAGTTATACCTTCATTACCATGTTTTTATTTCTCACAAAACACAGTCCTGAATTTTCTGAAAAACCCTTTTCAAAATGTTTTCTGTTTTAAAATAATTTATACAAGTAAAACAAAATTTACAATCATATACATGTACATAGTTTAAATAAAACTAAATTGTGTCAGTTTAAATGACTTTCCTGAGGACAACCCAGAATTATGGGCCTTTCAAACTAGAATATTATATAAAGATTTTACAGATAGTGCACAAATATTGTATTACCGGTAAAAGACAATTGACAGAGTGTGAAACCATGATTATTATAAGTGGCAAATACTCACTAGTTTTGTCCAGTCATATCAAGCAGTTTTTCATGGATAACCTTTACAACTTCAAAACTGCAACACACATGCAACATTTTAACACTTTGACCTCAAATGTAGAATTTCTCTTTACTGCTGTCTCAGATGTTTTCTCACTACTTAATTATGTATTCTTAAACCAGCACTGTATGGAGAAGAATGTTGATGCTAGCGGAGTAGTCACTGAGCAAAATATTACCATATTACCTAACAACTGATAAACTTTAATACACTTAATATTTCACTCTTATAATATACTTCTTTCTCTTCTGTTAAAAAAAATTGTACAAATCTGGATATTGATTTTTCATGAAGCTCTATGAACTAATACATTTCTGTGCAATTTTTAACTTCGCCTTAGAGATGTCAGGAAACTTAACAGATGATGACAATAATTTGGCATTAGCTGGGAATAAGTTAAAATTATGTTCAAGCAAATAATTATATATTTCCCATGAAAATTCTTTGACTGAACTGACTTTACAATATTGTAGAACACACTTTAAAATTTAATGTTAAAAATAATTGGTATTTCAAACACAGTCCTATCAAAAGTAACAATACTGGACAGTCAATCACTTGAGTGTAAAGCACAAATAACTCAAAGTTAATGCTTAGGACAATATAAATTAAAATAATATTTTTTGACTTTTCCGTGAACTATAGTGATCTACTAGGGATACTGGCAACAACTCTTGTGTTTTGTATTTTTTAAAACAGTAAACTTATTTTGGTCAGGTTCCTACCTTTTCTCAGATGTCACAGAGTAAACTAGAATATAACCATGGATGCCCATAGAATAAGACTGTGGAAATATTGAATACTCATCCTGAAAAAAGAAATAAATGACTGTGGTTGGACATAAACCTACATAGTTCAGTCAATGGTATGTCTACATAAGAACACTGGTTTTGAAAAAACTATTTTTTGTATTGGCAAGTAAACTGAACATAGGTTTTGAACATCGATGGTTGACATGGTATCTTTTTCACTGTTTGGTTGGGTGCAAAGCTTACAGTTTGAGCAGTAGTCCATTCATCAAAGCAGACTGGTAGACATACACTGTAGTCATGTGAGAAACTCGGAACCACAGTCAGAAGATCTCAAAGTTGGTACCCAAGCAATTGCTCTCAAATGCAACAATATTTATGGAAATATTTATAGAGGGGGTAAAAAGATTTTCAGATTTGCAATTCTAAGTATGGCTGCTGTGAATTTGTAAATCCTATTAAATGTACTGGATTTGGATTTAGCCATTTTTTAACCAGATTTCATGGATATATCAAACTGGCTGAAATATTTTAAGATTGTGGTTTTGGATTTAAGCAAAAATATTTGCTAACCAACTGTTTTGGTACCGCACTTTCACATAATTCATTATCCCTTAGTATGTATCAATGAAGTGGAAACTTCACAATCCCAAGCATTTGTCAAAACCCTTTGCTCAGAGGCCTGGAATTTGATGTAACAAAGTGTCCAGGGGCCAGGAATTTGAACCAATAGGAAGGGGAGGGGAAGGTATTTAAACCAATAACAAAATTATTCCAGGTTCCTTTTTTGTAGGAGAGAATTTCAAACCTTTACAAATGTACACCATGTTTTTGTTTTAAGAGAAAAATGGCATTTTAGTCCATGTCAAACAGTACTAATAGTTTAGTGAGCTGTGTTTTAATGGCGGTATTCAGTTTCACTTTGATTATTTGACAAAAACTGTCTAGTGAATGAAAAGAACAATGGACTGAATTAAAATGAAGAATTCAAAACAAACTCAATTTTTTGTCCTAGGGTTGGGGACATTTGAGCCTAATTCCTTCCCCATGGCCGGGCATTTGACCAGCAATCTTGTCCAGGGGGTAGGGGACTTGACCAGCAGTGATTGCAAAAGTTCAAATGTCTGGGGGATGTTAAACTGATCAATACCTTGCACCATACATTTCTTGGCTGGGTGCATTTGGTATGTGGATTGAACTGGGCAAAACTCAAGTCCGAGATGCTTCAGGCTGTAAATCTGTCTCTTTCTTTAACAAATATACAGTTTGATGTAACTTGATCAAAATTTCTGAAGTAAATTGCTTGTACATTTGGTTTTCATTAAAACAAGCTTAAAATATCAATTGAATTTGGTTCAAATTTGGTCATCTGGATACAAGTGTGGTGTGTCCACAAACAAGCCCACAGTACAAATATTCAATTATTTCACTGACTAAGGTTAAGGTACTCATAGCATTCAGTCTAGCAGGTTATAGAATAGGTGATGAAAACATTCGAACATACATGTTTTGCATGACGGAAGCATCTTTGAACTTGGAACCTTCCAGTTCACTGCCCTTTACCTTACAAAAGGCGCAAATTATAAAAGGCTTAAGAACATTTTTCATTCTTGTTCTTCAATCCTCCGGTTTAAAGCAGGTCACGAAAAATATCACCGATAATAACCGTTTATCTTATTGCGTAACTACTCTGATCACTTCTGGGAAATAGAATTATCCAGTGAAAGCGGAATCATTTTGTATTCGACACATTTTATACCCACTCGGCCACTGCAGTTTTCGCCTCTTCCGCTCAACATCCACCCATCACGTTCCGCTTACCTGACCAGCAGTGTCAACCAGCTCCAGTACAAATTCTTGTCCTTTTAATTTCAGTGTTTTAGAGAAGGCTGAAAGAAATATAATAAACTTAATTGGCTGCACAGTCACGCAGTAAAAGTATTATTTCCACGTGTAACGCAGCCCCGCTAGAAAAAGAGCAGCTAAACAGGAAACTTACTGTTTTCGATAGTTGGATCGTAGGAATCCACAAACTGTCCTTCTACGAACTGAATTGTCAACGATGATTTGCCTGCAGCGAGCAAAAACAAAGATTTAACAACGTCCATCTCACACCCCTTCGAACGACATTAAGAAACAAATGAGGCCGGCTCTCGAAATGTGGGACTTACCAACAGCACGATATCCCATAACAGCTACTTTTCTTGATTTCGGAGGAGCCATTTTAACAACTAGGTATATCTTCTCGGTCCGTAGTCGTTATAGATCAATAAACTGACAATTTTTACATCTTTCTAGATAAAAGATTAATGTGACAACAACGACTCCAGTCCGAAACTTTCTTTTCTCGATCTCTCTCGATTGAGAGGAAGTACCCACAAGTCCTTGCGAGTTTCGAAGCAGCAGTTTTTGAGTCCAGCGGTGTTCCGCTGGAGTATAAAGGTTTTCAGATATTCTCTCAAAAACTTTTGATAAAAGTTTTCTAGAGAACTCGTCGAGTTCAAAGTCAATCTGTTCCGGTGATTCGAACTTCACCTTCTGTTAAAGTTCAAGGTAAGTTTGTGTTTTTAATATATTGGCACTTTCCGGAAACCCAGCTGCGTCAATACATTTTATAGACAGCATCGATTTGATGTGGCGAGGCCACGTCGAACTTCTAGATCAACTCCTGGTTTTTGCTTTTTGTTGGTTTCCAGAGATTCCGCATGATTTATTTGTTTATGGCTTCTGCCGTTGTGATTAAGGCGACAAGTACGTTTAACAGTGCTTAAATGCCCTGAATTTTTATATTTTAATGTTCCTCTGAGGAAATGGCTTCAATTGGATCTGTTAGTGTTAGTGTTAAACAACTGTTAATTAATTTATCAACAATTTTCAATTAGCCTCAAGTGCATTGTCTTAATTTTGCTTCTAGCAATAACCATTATCTCGTCACAAAGTGGTGTAACAACAATGGACTCGGTATTCAGGGTCC
>JAOBYE010067453.1:0-13202 GCA_025403585.1 Parazoanthus swiftii
GTCGAACCAAGTTGAAGTTGCGTTCTGCATGGACTGGCTAGTATGTTTGGACGAGGCTCTTAAGTTTACTGAAACATGCATCAACAGGCCATAACGACAATGTCGGCTGGAACTGAAAAATGTGAATAAAAACATTGTTGTTATGGTTGCTGTTTTTTTGTTGTCGTCAATTGTTGCTCAGTTTTGGTGTTGGTGGTGGTGATGTTGTTGTTGTTGTTGTTGTTGTTGTACAACGAGACTAAAGCAGGGCAAGTTTCTTTTTTCAGTGTGATATATCCCGCCACTGACGTTGGTTATTAAAACATATTATATACACACCGTGATATGATTATAATGCTCTTTGTTTTAACACTCCTGCCTCATGCAACATTCTTTTTCTGTTTATAGTCTGGGAAAACTTGAAATACTAGTACATTTGTAAACATGAAAATACTGGAAAATACTACAGTGGGCAGAGATAATCATCAGGCTGTTGGTATAAATATCAACATTCATTGAATCAGGAAACCGTATGTTATGGGAAGCTGCCGCAGCTGGGAGTCGAGTGGTACAGTTTTGAATAACAAAATAGCTCGGGGCTATTTTGTTTGTAGTTATCAGAGAACCATTGTAAATTGAGATGCAAATAAACAATTAAGTTCTCAAAATGTACCGTACTTGCTTTAACCTCTGATCTTTATAATCGATAATGTGGTCTGTTTCAGTGTTTGATAGGCAATGTCTTTGTTTGAAGCTTTACAATTGATTTAGTTTGAGTTTGTCCAGAATATTCTAAGATTAAACGAATGAAATTCCAACTACGAGTCATACATTGGATTTCTGAAATATTACATTTTAGAAAACCGGCTTGGAAACTTCGAGTTCATCTTCATCTTTCAACTGGGTCTAAAATATGTATATGTATTTGTTTTGCTGGACCCGGAATACCCGAAACTAGCTATTTTTATCTACATGAAACGAAAGTAAGTTCTATGACGTGTTGGCGTTTGTAACAAGTTCGGTAGCTGCTGCAAATTCGTTTTTGTAAACAATGGAGCTCCTTTTTTGAAAAAGAACCTGACAGCGGTGCACTGTTCATACAAAACGTATTCAAAATGTCTCCGCAAAGTTGATTTCATGCAACCGGCTTAGTTTTCAGTATGACAGGGCGGCTAATTTCAGAATTTAGAGATAAATTACATAGCAATCGTACATTGTAAGTCAACTGACTTGGGTGAGACTAACGGGGCGACCATAGAAAACTTTTAGAAGTGGCTGTATACTTTATTATTTCGAACAGAAAGTAACTTTCGTCATTAAGAACAATTGCAATTTTATTACGACTTGTTTGCACGAACTTTCACGGGTCTTCTTCCATTTCTGCGAAACTAAAAGCCGTGCTCATTAACGGAGCTCCAGCAAAAAGGAGTCGCGCGTCCAACAGCGAGTCAGAGTTGTTAGGCCTGCATGCACGTGGCACATATGGTGTGGTATAAATATCTGAGGGCCTTGCGAGAAATGTTTATAAGTGCAATCTATGTCATAATTCGTGGATAGAACCTAAGTATATGGAGTATTTACTACAATAAATCAGGCGGAGATGTATCTTGAAAATATTACTGTTTTATACTTGGAATTTAATCTGTGTTTAAGCCATATTATATGAATACAAGATTGACCTAAACAAACAAACAAACCAACATTGCAGCAATTTAAGCTCAGTTTACTGTAAAACGTACAGGTAATAAACTTCACGATATTACCTTGCCAATCGTAGAAGAAAGCATACACTTTTTCTATTGTTATCTTTGTTTTTGTTTTCTTTGAACGCAAATAGCAGACTCCTCATCCCTCGAATTAAACGTAAAATTTCAATAAATTTCAATTTGTGTTTCCAATGGTAACAAATAATGATCGACAATTATCCCATTTTCTTTGGAGGTTTCTAGAAAGTTCAGCAGCATAGTATTTCGTTTCCTTTGGCATTATTTCCCTCTGCACCTGTTTGTTTTAAATGAATGCAAAGTAACTACTAAAATCCTTAAGTTCTAAGAGCATGTACATTTTAACTGAAATTTTCATATCTGATTGATAGATGTTTTGACACGTGAATATAATCGCTGTTTTAATAGAACTTGTCCAGTTTTACGTTTTACAATAAACTATGCTAAACTCTGGATGTACTGACACGTCAGTATTGTCTAGTAGCGTTCTAGAGGAGGGCAAGAAAGCTTGTGAAAAAAAGTTCTTCTTCAGTTTAGGAACCAAGCCTCCAAGCCGCGTGAATTTTTCTTTTGTTTTATAGACACAAAAACACTAAAATGTTCAAAGTTTATTCTACACTACGATAATTAATGGTTGTATTCTCTTTTGACACTGCAAAATAGTCGAATCTGAAGCCTTGAACCGGCTTCACGCGGCTCAAAGGATAGTTCTGGAAACTTTACAACAAAATAAGAGAGAGATAAGATTAAGCTAATTGAAAGGTTCCGCATTCTACCAATATATGACCCCCAACAGAGATAACACATGCTAGCTAGTCAAATAAGTGATCTGCCTTAGCGGGGAACTTGGCAATTGTAAGAGCGGGTTGTCTAACTCACTAAGGTTCAATGCTCACTATAATGGCAATTGTCACTTCCCAGCGAGAATATAATTTAGATGGCTTAAATTATGATTGTCTTCGTTCTAGTTAAAGAAGACGGATTTTCTAGAATGTTTAAATCCTCTATTACTTTTGTTGTAAGCAGAAACGCCCGGTACGTAAAACCTTGCAAAGTAAAACTATTTAACTGAAAATATAATGTTTGAGAGTACTTGCCCACTCTATTTCACGCGTTTTACGTGCACAATATAACTTTTCGCTACGTACAGACGATTAAAACACACTGCATTATTACTCTTGTCAGTTACAACATTTACTCCAGGCCTTACTAATATACTGAGTATGCTTGAAACTATAAATCTCTTCACGCTTTTTAAAGAGCAAAATGTTTTCAAACTTTCACACCTTTTTTCAATGTGGTTATCACTTAAGATGGAAGTATTAGCTCAACAACAAATAAACCACTCTTAATTCTAGTCAGTTCTTCACCATAGTTCTTCTTTTGAGTAATACAAGAAACCAGTACCAAGTTAGCCAAAGGCAGAGAGGTTGCAAAATTAAACTAAATTCGGTAACCCCGAGTTTGTGGCTGCTCGTATTTTTAGACAAAATTATGTCTGGCCATACTCAACTAAGTGCACTATTTGCTTCGAGTGATTGAACAGTCAATTTAAAGCAAATCTTACCTTTCCTGTTTTATAAGTTTGTTTACTATTGCAGCTTTACCGGATTGCAATCATGCTCTTCCAGCGAGCAACGGAACTGGCGGTTTTCTTCAACAAACCATGACTTTTAGTACTCGCGACAATTAGCAGACATTCCACCCATTGATGAATCTTAAATTCACTTTTATTTGTTTTTAGTTCAGAAATAAGTGTTCTGGAAGGTTCGAATTAGGCACAGGTTTTGTTGCTACTTAACAATACCCGTCAATCTCCGCTTAGGTGAGTTCAAGGTTTTGCCTAAATGACTACTCTACACTTGATTTTGTTTGATATATTAGCTTTTAATTAATCCTTGCTCTTCTGAGGTTTTTTTGTTTTACTTTTATATAAACAAAAACTAAGTTTTTAAAATAGAATGAAGATGGCCAGATCTGTAATGAATAAGATTTGTAAAACTAATAGCGTGAAGTTTTTCTCTTGGATTAGTGTTATTTGCAATTGAGTTTTTTTTTCGCTCGTCGTTTGCTGAAGCGCGCCCAGAGATACATTTAGCCTGGCGATTTCAATAAAAAATGGCTGTACAACCGTGTACTAATATTTGACGTCGTACTGTGAGCATTATTTAGGAAGCTGGGACTGAACCTTAGAATTGATCTTCGGTCGCTAAGCCTTAAATATCGCGATAGATCGTGCAGCCAGTCTTTAGTTTAGACATACTTTGATATTCTGTCACGGTCGGCTTGCTGGTTATAAACTTCTCTTTTTTTCAACCTACTATATGAACTAAATTTCTGTCTTAATCCAAGATAGATATTTTCCAATGACATCGACAAGAAGCGTAGTCCATTTCTTCTATTACAGTTCAGATATCGTAAACAAAAAAGACAGTTATGATACTATGTTAACAACTAACGTTTCAAGCCCGTCATAATTTCCAAATTGTAAACAAAGTGGGCCGCAAAGGATGCCGGGTATTCGACACTTGAGTTCACGGCGGTAAAACTTGTAGCAGAGAGACTATGAGAAACTATGAACTCTGACAAACAGAGCACAAAAACCACCACCCGATAGAAGTTTCACGGTAAATCCCTCTCTAAGAGAAAAATCACATGGGTCGTTGTTTTGAAACATAGTTTCTTTGTTTCGTCTTAAAAAAGAATACTTCACAACGGAAATAACCTAATCAAATTGAGACTGAACCAAACTCAACCATTTAAAACCATGCTTCTCGTAACGATTTAGAAAGTAAAGTTATGATAAAACTTTTGTTATTTGATAAGGTAATGAGTAGTAAGGGAGTTCTGTGTGCTCATAGTTGTCCCAACAGTTTCAATCAATTGCGGCCGGGTATATAAGTTTATATGATACTGTAATTGCACCTCAGTTGGAAATTTACAATCAGTAATTATAATCGGCATAGAACATCCAAACGGATGGCGAGTCTCCAAATTTGCAATACTGAAATGTATCATAATTCAAACACAAACAAAAACTTTCAAAATATTTATATTAAAGGATGTGTCCAAATTCTTTACACAAAAGGGTTTATATAAAACTGTTCTATAAAACAGAACAGGACGATAAAGCCCTGAAAAAAAAAACAGAACAATTTAGAAACGAATACCTTTATATGGGTTTTCTAAAAAAGAAATTTCAAAACATCTTGACAAAGTTGACTTGCAAAAAAAATATTCTAGAACAGTTTGTTTAAACAGTAGCGGATATCACAAGTCTTCAGTACATCAGTCTCGGTTGATCGCATTTTGTGAGATTCATCCCTTGTGTTTTGTTATTGTACACATACCAGACCAAGAGGTCGATAAAGGAGTGATTCGTCACGTACAGGTGGGATAGGGGAAGGGATTTCGGACACAGTAATCACATCTCAAGCCCGAGTCGAAAGCTAAGCCAGACCGAAACATTGTGTAGCGCCCATAACTAGTAATTCCTTCAATAACATGCATTTCCCCACATAACTCACAAGACTTGTTAAGGTAATACACTGTTATTTTTCGGTTTACCTGATGGCACAAACAAACAGTTTGAAACATTTTGACTTGAATGTAAATCATAATTCGTCTACCTCACCGATGATTTCATGAACTCGTTTTTATCAGAAGAACGGCTCTTTGTTCATAATTTTTAGAAGGGATTCAAACTCAGTTGCTCTTAAATTGATGAATTACAAAAAAAATAGTGAAAGCGAGTGTGTAGGCTGCTTGATATGCCACACGTCGTTTAAACTCTCCTTTCTACTATTTCGATATTCGACCGGTGTTTCTCATTGTTGCTCTTCATATTATTGCAAAGAAAATACCCAGAAATGTGTGGCCGGTTTCAAAAACAGTAGAAGTATATTTCTATCGAGTTGGTGACCCTAACTCTGAAGTCAAAAATCTTTAAAATTCACAGAAGTCGTTCCTTTCGAAAGATGGACAACAGGCCAAAAAAAACAACTTCAACTTGTTTGTCGGTCTGTAGCATCCGGCTTCAATTACATTTTATACAACTGAAGAAGAAATTTTAATGTTGTAATGGCAGATTAGTTTAACAGTGACAGTGACCCGAGAAACAAGTCATTGCACATCGCATATTAAAACTGTTTATGAGCACTCACTCTGAACACAACTTCAATCTTACCTTCTCTTTGATTGTGTCTTCAACAAACGGTGTTAGTTTTCTTCAACAGTTTACTTTCTTTGACTTTTATACTGTGCAGTCAGTCGGGCTTCTTTCATAACAATCAGCAGATGAATTTAATTGTTATGGATTTATACATCAGGAACACGATTTCCAGAAACTTCCACACAAGTCACCAGACACGTTCATTTTCCGCGTTGCCAAAATTGTGTTTGCGGAAGTTATCTAAAACCTTGCTGTTCTTAGAATGTTCTTATTAATATTATTTTATTAACCCAAGTCGATATTTGCTAACAATTTGTCTTAGCTTTAATATAAATGAGTTAATGAATAAATGAACGAGCTGTCTTGTACAGGTGGTTGGGCGATTGCTCCTTCATCATTCGATTACATGTATGACAGGTGATGCTTAAATTTGGAAAACTGTAGTATTTTTCTAAGAATGTGAGCTCACTGATTTTTGTCCGGCTCCTTTTAAATATGGCGTGTAATGAGACGTTTACAAGCGAAGTTCTGTCCAATCGTGGTGCAAGACAAGCAAAATTGTCGCTAGGGTTTTCTTGGTTCAGTTCCAACAACGCAATATACTCAAGTAAAAGTTATCTTTATCAGTCAATAGCATATTCTCGACAATTTCCCAACTTATATGGCTGTCGTTATTTTTATTGATTTCAAATATTTAGTGCATATATACTCGGTTTTAATTTTTTAGTATTGTAAGTCGTAGTTTCTGTCTGTAGATCCTTAGAGACCATGAAAGGGGTGGTATTTGAGCCGAAAGAACTTCAGGGCCTCGTATCTTTCCGTTGAATTAATGAGCCCAAATTTGACCGAGTAATGACTTTAGCCCCCACAAGGGAATGGATCTAGCAACAATTTTTATTGGTATAAAAATGGTGTATTTCTTCAGCTTGTAATCTAAGTAGTTGAGCCTCATATATCTGCAAAATTCCCTCATGTAGATATCAATCTATCCTTGAGAGCACGCGAAGTGAGTTTTCGCCTAACACCTCCGTTTGGGTCCGAAGAGTAGCATTGGAGTGAACAGTGTTTTGTGTAAATTATTTGAATGTCAAATTCAGAAGTTTCGAATTTTTATGAAATCTGAAAGACATTTGCCAATCTTACATTAATCAACTAATACCCTTATAATTACTCATGCGATATTTTGCGTGTCAAAGAAAGACTGCAATTCTACAAGTCTCGATATCCGGGCTGCGCAAATCGAGTTGTTGACATTAATCATAAAAAAAATCGAGAAACATCATCACAAAACATCATTTTCAGGTTGTTGGTAAAAAAAAAATCATCAATAAGTTGATCAATGAACGATATATTCCAGATTGTTGTGAAACTAAAAGTGGACCAACTGAAGTATGCAGTGCCTAAAATGACCAAAGCTCTGCGTAACTTTTGTTTGAAGAAAAAGCAGACAAATAGACATACTAATAACATGCAACGGAAAACTAAATCCACATTATCACAAACTAGCTGATCGCTGTTGGGTGATATACAACTTGTGAAGTCTGTGACTGTCTCTGACCAATTTCAGAACAAAAAATAAGTTTGCCTTCCATGCTCTGACGAAGCGCTATGTTAACATTAGAAACATCTCGTTTTAATGTACCTATTAATCAAGTCTGGGGAAGACGAACACTTAATCTTAAAACTTGTCACTTAACTGCATATAACGGTAAATAGTCTGATCATTTGGTATGATTAATATTTTGTACGTTTTTTTGGTAAAGTACATCTGTAACTTGTGGAATTTGAGGCAACTTCGCGATTCAAACGAACATGAAACTTGATGAGAGCTGTATGAGAGTTAGTGAGAGCTTGACTTCAAACTCTCACTCTCGTTTGCCCGACAACTCTTATGCACTCTCATCGTCTCTCGAGCGCTCTCAAAACGTTCAAAATTTCGACCAGAGCTTTTGAGAGTTTCATACGTTTGTTGAGCGACTCTTGTCAAATCTCATGGACTCCCATCCTTGTTTGACCAAACGCACGCAGACGGCAGAGATTTGAACAAAACTCTTATCTAAATCTGTCACCCAACTCTCATACAACTCGATCTCTTTCGTGTTTGACGCGGGCTTAACACATGCACTTTTGAGTAACCATTGCGTTTATTATTTTCGATTCCAGGCTAAATAGTCAAGGGAAAGTCTGACGGTTGTTGGTTTATATTCAGATTTTGCGTTATTATCAATTTTCTTTTCTATTTCGGTAACTGCAGACTCATTTGTGAACTTTATTGTGTCTGTTCTCCCTAACTGATATCATTGATAAACTTCCTTTTTTTAATTTCAAATTTATTTTAATCAGCTGCTCAAGTCTAGTTCATTCTAAACGGTCCTGACAAACATCAAACACCCGTTTGGTTGTTTGTTTGTTTGTTTGCTTGTAGACTTTGCTAGGCCATCGCTTTAATATTTTAATAACTATGTTGTGGCGAGAATCATAATCACAAATTATGTCGAGTTGTCAGAATTAAATCAATTCATTTTGCAGTTTTTAATAAATCATCATGGCATCTACTGGTTGTTTTCTCATCCGTTTATCGGCTCTGCTCATGAAATTCGCTTAGACATAACAATTCAGTCGGCCCTTGCCTCGCGAACGTGGAAGTTACTAGAATGCTCGCATCGTCTTAATGCCTATCACCTTTAGTTTCTGATTTCTAATTTGTTTGGCAGTTGTCTGTAAAGCTCAGCCTACTAAAAATCGTGCTGCTTTTCAAAACAGTCGGTATTCTTAGCTGAAACCAAAAGTATGATAAGAATTTCCTTTCTTACAACTACAGCTCTCCCCAAAGCTACATTGAGCCCTCGTTAAGTCTCACTCATGCTAAATCCAGTTCAGTGATGCTTAATTGGGGCTTATCATAGCGGACGAGTGCTGTGAAAAATCCTTATCAGTTAATCGTTCTTCTTGGCACAAAATAATATTCTATTTATGTCACGACCTTTTATTTTAACCTCTGACCTCCACTATTTCAATAGGAAAATCTAAACAAAACGTGACATGAAAATGTCAAGCTGTAGAGGTCTTATCGGCTTCTGCTTTGAAGCTTGTGTAACTTTAAGTCAGTTAACTTGTAGATATTTAGATCCTGAATATACCATTAGATGGTGTTGTATACCTATGTAGAGGATAAACAGAATAACCCAATTAAGAGGACAAAATTACATAAATTGTTGTCACTTATCACCAACTCCTTGATCAACTGCGGCCGGCTCGACGGCACTCTTGATAATGGTGATGATGTTGATGATGATGATAAGAATGAGAATGATAGGGCCAATGGTAGCTAGTGAGGGTGACAGTACGAGTAAGACAGAGTGCGGGTTAGAGTGAAACAATGATATTTATAGTGGTAATGAGCGTGTGGTAGTATTAATTATTATAAAGATAAAATTAAAGATAAAAAAAGTGACATTGACAATGAAAATGAAAATAACGGTAAAATACTAATGGTAATAATAATGACGTTATGACGGGAAATGGCAACGGAATTTGTTCTGCAATGTTCCGGGCGCTGCGTCAAACTTAAAACCACAGCCACGAATCGAATAATTGAATGCTTATTGTGATACTATTCGATCTGAAAATAATACAGTTTCTGGTAGGCGCTGTGTCTATCCTACAAAGCTACATACAAATATAACTGATACCAACAACTGATTACACAAACATTACAAATAGCTTCACTTACTTCTGTGGCGGGTATGATGTTTAACTGTCGATATACTTAATATGCTGGATAGCGGAGTTTTCTGGTTAGTGACTGTAATATACTCTGAAACTGAGAACTGAATTACTTCTGAAAAAGGGAAACACCACAACGGAATTACCGCGTGTGATCCAACAATAGAAACGTCAATCAATGTTTGTATTCGTTGAATTTATGTCTTGAACGATATTAATATTAACGGTTATTTTTCTAGTTTTTGACGAAACAGAACTTATTATCAAAAATAACAAGAATAATAATAGCAAATATAATGAGTTGAGCGTCTAAGTATTAGCTTTAAAAAACAAGCTAAATGAATATAAAATCCGAGACTGGCTCACTAAACAGATTATTTACCGTATCTCTCTCCTCCACAGGGGTTTCGTGGGAAAGAAAGGGAACAGGAAAATTAATGGAGCTCTCTCGATGCCTATGAGGAGGCAACAGGTTCCGCATGGGGCATTGTGATCGCACTCGTCCAAATTTGTTTACTTATTTGCACAATCCACTCTAAAAAATTGTTCATGTTCTGGAAAGATCTTTCCTGAACAGCAAACTGTCCGCTACTCAACCTGATCCATATTTTAAGCGGTTCTTTTTTCGGGGTTTTAAAAATAGGATACTTTTTTCTTGAGTAATTGCTGAACTGGAAATTGTCAGTTCGGAGTCAGAGACAAAAATACTCATACTTTCTCTCATTTATAGAGTCTTCATTCAGATGCTGGTTACATTCGAGTTTAGATTTTATGTTTTAAGATCATAAATTTGGGCAAACTTAGTTGTTTGGGCACAAAAGGCATTGCATGCGTTCGTTTGTTTGGCCTATGGCTTCACCGATTCTGACCCTAAATGTCTGGCATTTCCAGTGAGTAAAGAAATCAATCGGTGTGTATCGAAAATAAGAAACAATAGGTACTTTAACGTCGCTTTCCGATAACACAAAAACCATACTAACTATATATAACACGGCATTCAATCATTGACTATATTTGTCACTTTCAAAATGAATTTGATATAAAAAATATTTAGTGATTTCAATCAGCAAGGGAAAATAGAACTACCAACTCACAACTGACATGTATAGGTCGTGAGAAAGATTAAATATTAAAGAGTGCAGCTTAAAAAGACAAATATCTTTTCTCGCTCATTTTGGTTTACCCAACTGGACTGAGCGAAAATGGTACTAGAATATTCTTCCATGATCACAAGCAACACTTAATTCTTAAACTGAAGCACGGTTTTGCTTGAAAGAATTCTTCTTTGTTTTATCCGTACGAAGCACACTTAAACTGATTTATAGCCTTCAATTTATTCTTTTCCTGCATTTTATCGTATATCGTTATATCTCGCCTCTCAATGGGTCTGCGGTTTGAGGAACCCAGTGTGAGTCGAGATAAGATCGTAGGAGCAATTTGTCAGGCTTCGAGAAAGTTCAATCGAGTTTTACTAAGAATTGATTTGTGTTGCACCGCACGTTTTAACTCGATTTTAATATAAATGCACATCACAAATAACAAGTCATTAGACACTACGGATTAGAAGATCTCGACTAATAAGAAATATTTCAAAGTTGATTAAAATTTTTAATGAATCTAAACCGCTGCATTTTCTTCTTTGGATAAAGGTTCCAAAAATATATATATAAAGTCAACCTGTGTATAGTGGCTTACTGTGTTTTCGGTGAGGTGGCAGACTAAACATGAACCTGTGGGTAAATTGTACTCATAAATCTGAACACACGACAGCTCTAGATCATTCCTATTTCAAAAAATATTTTGCAAATGAAGTTAAATCTTTTAACAGCCGTTTAGCCTTTAGGTGAGCAAATATTAACGCAAACCCCAAACAGACTTGAGTTTATTAGTTTAGCCACAAGTCGAATATGTTCAAAGACTCGTTTTTTCTATGGTGTTTCATTTGACAGGGAATTCATATGAACCCGAAAATAAACCACCTCGAACTGCTTTCCCACCACCGCAAGCGATTGTAAGTAACAAAAGCATTTTGCTTACAAGAAAAAGAGCAACAAAAGGAAGGCCTGCCTCTGTGATAGATTCTAAGTCAAAAGATAGAAATGATGGCTGATCAAACAAGATATCGATCTCGGTGCTTAAGTGAACAAGCTGTCGTTTCACAGTGCCATGTGCCATTGTAAAAACAACCGACTGAATCGAATCAGATACGGGATCTATTTGGATCGTTTTTCTTTGCTAAGCCTCGTTTTGATGCGTTAGAACCCAGATTGTTTTATGAATACGGCTTACGTTGACCCCAACAGTATATATTAGTGTCGTCTTCATTGGGGTAGAGAATTTCACAGCGTACAGTTTTGATCGAAGTTTGCCCTGCCGTTTGAAGCACAAAAACAAATAAATATTGCAACAGAAAAACACACTATTTTCCCTCAGTTAATACTTATTTTAAAACATTTACACATATTTTTGTAACAATAAATTGATAAATTGATACACATACGCATACATATATTTATGTAAATTGTTACGATGAATTGCAAATAAAGTAAGAAATATACACCCAAGTAATTGTAATTAAGAAAAGCGAACTAAAGATGTATGATCAAAGAAGAAAAAAGAAGAACTTTGCCAGAACTCGCCGAAAGCAGGAAGTGTGAGCAACGAAACGGAATTTCCAAAGGACACCAAATGACATTATTCATTATTATCACTTTTCTCTTTTTATTAATACTTACATGTGAATCCATTGTATTCTTCCAAAATGATGGGATAGTGGAATAATTTTTATTTGCAGTAGTATTAATTTTATTATTATTTATCATTATAATTAACAATATCATTGTCTTTGCCCTTATTATGATTAGTATTACTGTATTAATTTTGAAGTATTCCCGATTTTTCAAAGCATTCGAGTTACTAGCTTGTGATTGAACTTGTAAAAGAGACTTCCATGAAAACATCACAATAACACCTGGAATTAGTTACAAGTATTATATGTAGTTCTCTAAATCAGCGCAAAATTGCAACTACTTGTGATGCGTACTCGATTACTACTAAATTGTAGGATTTTGCTTCAGACACACTTACTTACTTTGCTATCTACATATTTGCTCAAATACCTAATTATTTGTGTAAAAACTTACTTATTTAATTATTTCATTTACTTACCTAATTACTTTTAGTACTCTATCTGTTTCACTTATTTACGTTATTATTGTCATTATTATTATTTTAAATATTATTTTCATTACTATTATTATTATTGACTTTCTCATTATGTCTGTGTTTATTATTTGTAACCATGTAAATAGATTGCCCTGACGTTCTTCGCAGGTAAGTATATAAAAGCCGACAGGAAGAAAGAATGTTCGAGTAAATTGGATGGTTAACCAGCTGGAAATTCACAATTTATTCTGATACAAAAATAATATTGGAAGAAACACCAATGTATCGTGCAAGTAAGGAACGATACACGATTTCCTTATGGATATTTAGTGGTAAAATCGGCGTTTGCTGTGCGACAAAAATTCATGTTATTGCACTGTCTTTTATACGTAACCGCGTCAATAAATCAAATCTTACAGCGTTGACGTTCATGCTTT
>JAOBYE010067564.1:7837-21076 GCA_025403585.1 Parazoanthus swiftii
GTACTGAAACATTATCTTTCCTATTTGAGCTAAATATATATGATGAAATGATTGAATCTACTTTTTCTTAGATCTACCTTTTCCTTATGGTGTCAACAATGGCGTTACAATTACCAAACGCCTAAAACCCGTTATTGAGACTACCTTAAAGCTATCTTGATTGCCTCTGGGAGATAAGTTTTAATCTTTCTTAACTCGTTTTCAGGGAACTCCGTTAAAGAGAACATAACGCCCTCAGTAGCGCTTGACACAAAAGGCATTGCTGCCCTATTCAAGATGCATACAGTGAATGGGGATGTAGCCAGTCCAAAGGGCAGCCAAGAACACTGGAATGCTGAACATTGCTTCAGTGAGGAAGACCTGGCCTCTTACATCAAACACTTCATTGCCGAGTGCGTTCAGCAGAGAATGATGGGACTTCCTTCCAAGGCCTTAGCTGCTGTTGTTGCAAAATACATCGGTATTCTTGGTGGAGATTTTGGCATGGAAAAAGAAGCTGCAAAGGATGAAGTAGTACTGTCAGAGGAAATGTGCAAGAAGGTGCGGTGTAAACTTTACCATTAAGACTTAGTGGGTTTTCAACTAAGAAACGTATCATTTAGCTATAAAAAATTTGAACCAAATCACAATACAGAGGATGTCAAGCATGTCGTTTTGTCATCTAATGTAGTACTCGCAGAGTCGATGTGGCTTCACGTGGTTATTACAGGCACTAGTATTTTAAGTTCAATTAAAACTATTTATTTGTCCTTCCTTCTAGGAGGGAATGAGGTTGCATAGACGTACTAGATCAAATAATTGTTGTCTTGTAAGAGTTTGTTTTGTAAAGACCGAAAATTGTTCTCTTTTTGTAAATTTGCTTACATGTATTCCGGCTAACTGTTTTGGCACCAGTGTTCGAGGAAACAAGTATCTTGTTGTATATTGTCGTAACCACCAAGAAAAGGAAATGTACTCGTCGAACTGTGCTGTGACTCAGGCCTTGTTCTCCACTAGTCTATCCTATATCACTCTACTTTGACTGACTCAACACCTATTGGTTTAGGATTTGATTGCTATCGAATTAAAACCAAATGGTTAAACTTGTATTGTCGAAAATAGGTCGTGGATTGGAACATTAAGAAAGGTGCGTTTCAAGCAAAGCAGATGACACAAGTGAGTACACTTACGAGTGCATATGACGTTGGTTGGAGGAAACACGATTTTGCCAGGTATGTAATCAAGGAGAACAGAGAAGTTGATCTGGACACTCAGGGTAATCAAATGTTTCACTGAAGTGTAGGACTTCCACAACAGTGAGAGCAAAAGTATTCAAAAACCTATTCTTTTGAAAAAGTTTAAGTCTCGTTTAAATGATTCCAAAATGATCTTCGACCTTTTGCTTTTGTTGTTCTGTCCATGTTGTTTGTCAATTTGTTGTGAATGAAGTTCATCTACTTCAACATGTCATCTGTTTGAGAACAAAATAAATTGTTAAAGCGGCAAAAAGAAGCAACAATGTATTATTTCCCTAAAATGTTCAAAAGGTCAAACAACTAAAAGGTGCTGTTGAAAATATGCAAGCGTTTGTTCTGACAAATGTTGGAAAGTGGCAAAGAAAAATCTGTTGTAAAGATGAAACATCTTTCTCGAACATGAATCTCCTAATTATGAATACTACTTTACAACATCCACTGTACCTTTACTGTTAGTTCTCTTCTACCCTTCGCGAAACTTGTACAAGGATAACTTGAGACTGTTTTCATTACCAGGCGTCTCGATAACAGTATTACTGTTTACAAAGGAGTTGTTCAGAGAGCACAACTTCAGCTGGCCAGATTCCAGGTAAGAAACAGTCGGTCGAAATGTCGCTTACAAGGTAAACTAGGATAATTCTACATGAAGTACAGGCTTAAAAAGATCATCCTCGTATGATAACATTCGTTTAAATCTTATTTGTAAGGTCAAGACTCATACAACATCAAATAATTCCGTATCAGTTCTGCGTTCAAATTCACAAAGTTTGTCTGTAAACATCCATAGATAGATGTTTTTTAAAATTGAACATGTCTTATGTTTGTACCAAGCTACCTGCTGATTCGGACTCGCAGGATTTATCAGTTTAAATATTTTTGTTAAGTTCCTTTTTGTACTTGATGTGAATGATGTAGCAGCATTGATAGGTTAGCTGAAAGGTTGTATCTGGATACAAGAGCAACCATGCTTGCAGGGAAACATTACTTCATCATCAGAATGAATTGTTTCGTGTTTCCCTTTCTGCGAATATGAGTATCCATTTTAAAGGGTTAACTCGATTTTTAAGAACACGTAATCAACTTCGCCTACGGAAAATAGATTTGACTCAGCTTGGGATTCTTAAATTTGTTTGAAAGAGAGTTAATTGTATCCCCAGTGGCTGTATGAGGATAACCTTGTGAGATGTCCAATGCGAGGAAACAACATGATCTCCCCAGCAAGAGCAACTGTAATGGCAGATCTCAGAAAGGTACAGCCATCGAACGTATTATGACTGTCTTAGTGTTCATCTAATAGTATTTGAATCCCCAAGTGTCAAATGATACTTCGTTTGATTCTTCTAATCGTTTGCCGAATATGTCTTAGGATAAGTTGCATGTACTTCGTCTTTTTTTATACAGGAGCACTTGTGACTTGAAATCATTGCAAAACAGTTTCCTGTGAAGGCGTTGAACTCCAAATTTAAAGATCTAGGCCTGGAAGACTCGGAATTCAAAATTAGCCCTGTAAAATGACGTACGTGCCAACAAAGTAAACGAAATGATGTCGATTCATGAAAACAAGTTCATGATCAATCTATTTGCTGGACATATTTTTATTGGTAGTAAGACTCGATATGCTAACAAACAAAAAAAAACTATCAATTCAAAAGTATTAAAAGGTTCTACTAGTTCTAAATGATCCCACTAAAGGAATAAAAAAGATGAAAGTGGGTCTGAAAGGTTTTGGATTTGGAATGTGTATGAACCCCAATTGATAAAACCTGTCGAAAAAAAAAGGTTTTGTATTCTTTAACTATTCTCGTCGTATTTTCAGCGCATGCAAGCTCTGGTACAGATGGACACAGCAGTGAAAGCAGTGGAGGAAAGATTCGTGGGGCAGGAATCCAGCATCGAGCAGCGGCTCAAGTGGGCTGCAGGCGCCAACCCAGCTCTTAATCCTGTCTTGCAGAACTTTGAGAAGGCACTCAATGACAGAAAGAAGCTGCTCTTGGTAAGAGAGCTGTCCATATTAGTTGTACTGGTGAACACTATATGTTAAATCAGTGAAACTAAAGAAAATCAATCTGAGTCCCCCGGAATGGGTCTTTCAAGAACGTAGACATCAATGCTGCAGTTCTTCGCTTAGTTTCACCTAGACCTAAAACGTAAGATAACACAGTCTGGTGTATATATGGTCTGGTAATGTTACTTTCGAAAACCGGTAGTGTGAAAACATTGAGCAAAGAAACCGTCAGTTGTTGCGTTGTAATGGATTTTCATTCGCATTTCAAAATTTCCTTACTTGTCTTCTTCATTTGTTCAGTAGTATTCAATTTTGCATAGTGCTCAGCTACCAGTATTATCTGCATCATAGTATCAAAGATGAAATGTTAAGAGAGCAACTTTTGAAGTCAGATTCTTATTCCTCGCATTTGTGTTTTCGTTGGAAATATAAGGACATACGTCGTAGCGGTTATATGCCGTACTGATTCCTGCACTCTATCGTTTGCTGGTTATCAATATACAGGTTGAAGTGAAGCGCTCATCTGAGATCTGCGCCCTCTCAAACGCCATTCTACACTTTGAGGCACTTAGAACGTACACATCAGATGCTACGTCACTGGACAACGCTATGATAGCTCTTGTTAAGAAGTGAGTATATTAACCAACAATTAGTAACCATGGTAACATGGTAATCTTGTTATTGTACATAAATGGTTCACGGCTGTATTCTACCTCCTTCATGTACTGCTGTGGTTGCTTAACTCAAAGTCCCATTGACAATAGCTCTTGCTAAGTGAGTATAGCAACAATTAGTAACCATGATAATACCACGATTTGACACGGCTCAGTAAACAAAGTAAATTATATAAATTCTGCACAACAGAAGAACAATTAAACTTTAATACAATCTCACGTCAACTGTTGCTCGTATTAAATTCGCTCGCTCGAGAGCATTAGAAAGCCCTGCGTCATTCACCAACGGTTGAATGGGAGTAGAGTGGGATATGCCTTAAATACCATTCTTTTTATAGCGTGGCTTCGTTTGATAAAAGATTGTTGTTGTACATAAATGGTTGGTAGCTGTACTCTACTTCCTTCATGTACTACTCTGATTGCTAAACTCATAGTCCCATTCATATGCTCCACTCACATACACCACTCTGATTGTACGTCCCAGTGGCCATGAACAAAAACTTTGAGTCGGGGCCAGAACGGTCAAACTACAGCAAATGTATGAGAACTTGGAACCTGACCTCTACTTGAAATTATTGTTTATAGTCACTGGGGCAAATTATGAAAACAGTGTATGCCCAACTCATGCACTCCACTTATATGTTCGCTTTTCTTAATGGTGAAAGAACTTGTTATACACAACTGGACAAGAATTCTTAAAATTTGTATTTGATTTTTGTGAAAAAAGTGTATCTCTTTACGTGTGTTTTAGCTTTACCGACTAAAAACCCTACGTTTACCTGTTTCAGGTGCGAGGAAAGTTCTGGACTATTGGAGAAATGTGTCGAGAAACTGAAGGAAGTTGAGGATGTTACCAGGAAAGTAAAAGTCAGCTATCCACCAGAAGCTCCCATTACACCTGAGTGGATGTTAGCAAAGCTGGAGTACGTGGCAGGCCAGATTGCCTCTCATAGGTCCAGAAAGATGCAGGCAATCTCTGCTATTAGTGCCAATCGAGTACGTATTTGCGTCCATGGAGATTAGGACACGTTACTTTTCTTGGTGATACAACAATTCTAATAGCAGCCGCCAGCTCTAATATGCTTTTTACAGCGGCTAGTGAAGCTGTCCCGTTGTGACTGGTTGATAGTCTGGGGCCTCTACTGATATAACACTGATAGGGCTTCCCTACCCAAGTATTGTATTGTATTTCATTGTACAGTTTTGTACGTATTGTATCGTATTGAACTTAGTAAACGATAGTTTATGTTACGGTTTTAGCTGTGGCAGCTTGCCTCTCAACGTAAATGAGAAGTCCTTACATATGATATAAGAATACTTATATCGTATGGGGAGCATTTTGTCTCTTTCCGTTAATGAACATTGTGGTAAATCTTTAACTCAAGTGAAACACTTAAACACACCGTCATATGGTGAACGTACGATTTGATTTGATTAACATGTTACTTGCAGGTTTTATGAATCACATTCCTGTTGGTGAAAGACAGGTGCTAAAGTTACTAACTGCTTTTCTTTTTACTTGTCAGGACGTCCTCAAAACCCGAGGGAGTAGCCTGCGGGGTGTTATGGTGTCCCACCAGCAGCTCATTGGTGAAGTAAAATCGATGCTTACCACAATGGCTAAGGATGATGAAGCCTCAGAGTCACAGGCTGCGAAGAGTTTTATTGCCAACCACAACGCGCTGGCTGAGGAATCCGCCCAGCTAATTAAGAACATTCTCAATGGTAAGAGTTGCTCGACTGTTGAGCTAGAGCAAACTCCCTCATATTCCTGCCGTCTCGGGCAGCACTAATGGAATACCCCAGCCTTTAGTTAAGCCTCCAGCTCCAGGGAAGACAATTTATTCTTCTAACTAGTCCAACTCATAAACCAATTGGGTAACTTAACTGTAATCTTCATAAGTTGGCTTTCGAAACATTTTGACTTGGAGAACAGTTGTAGTGATATTCTGAGTTGTGTTACTCGTGACAATAACAACTTAAATTGTGGATTGATTAAGGATTGCTTCATACTAATCCTTGTATCCGTTAACGTTTGAAAGGTTTTTCTATGCACCAATCGTTTATTCCTTTCCCAAAAGAGTAAATGAGTCTCACGAGCCTTGGATATAACTCGTACTGTTGTTCGGATGTACATGTACATGTTAAGATATTTCTATGTTATCTGCTTATTTGCTTCATTCTGACCGACATACATCCCCTCAAGTTTGACTTTTCTTGTGTGTCGAATATGTCACATCACCAAGGCAAGTTTTCCCTCCTTCCAGCTCTCTAAAAGATGTTGCTCAGCCACAATTAGTCTCAGCAAAATCTTCATGTTTTTTTCCTTACAGTGAACTGGAACGAGGGAAGATTTGGATTAGTAGAATGGCATAATGGGTAAATGAGGCACTGTCTGTCTTTTTTATTATCATTGTTGTTCTTTCTTCAGTTTGTAGTGGGAAAATCGATGTGGACAAAGGTGTGGGAGTACCCGAAGATGCCGTTGAGGATCTCAAAGAAAACATCAAAACTGTTGCTGCCTTCGCACAGTGGTAAGTTCGCCATGTTCCATTACTGATATGTCTTTTCTTAAGTTTTCCCAGCATACTCACAGGGAGAAAATGACAGGGTTGACACACCAGTGCGGACAGCGTTGTGAGTGGCGTAAACTTACAGTGGAGCGGCGATTGCAGTCGACAATGCAGCGACAACACAAGGGCCGCGGAGCTGGGGGAGGGGGGCAACGGGGGCAATTTCCACCACCTTTTTGAAAATTATAGAGAAGTTCTGAGAAAACTATTTACTTTGAGTCACTAGTCCCCCCAACACACTTTCAAAATTGCTCCGCGGCCTATGCAGCGTTCTGCACACTCTGTGGAGTGGTAATGACACTCACGATTCTTACTGCATACCTTAGGAATTATATTATTTAGCACCTTCTACTTTGATACATACTTACAAGAAAGTATCTGTTTTATCAATTTAATTCTGGGATACGTTTCGTTATCACCTTATTAGCGGGTTTGGGTTTAGATATATGTCACTATTTTAACATTTGTCTAGCCGGCATTGAAACCCCGTTTTGGGTTTGTTCTAGGGTACACGACCACCTGTATGCCTTGGCATCGCCCCTGGTCTCGGACGAAACAGGCTCTACATCTGGCAAGATACCCATCGTAGCTCCACCTGCCACTTTTGCCTCAGGTTTGTTTGACGCTCAAATTTTTGCACAACATCGTTTTCTTTTTTTGTAAGTGTGTGTGTGTTTGTGTTTATTTTGATTAATCGAAGGTTAGATAGAACTGTTAAGTGTGTCAACATTGGGTAACGTTGAACTGAAATTTCGATTTTTTGCTAGTGTCCGCTGGTATCTAAGTAGAGATAATATTTGCGTCATTCTGTGTAGAAACTTAAGAACAGTAGAGTTCACTGAACTGCCATGTCAGGTGATGTACAGATCACGTCACGGACTGTTCACGTGCAAAGTCGAAGCAGCCTTTAATAACGTTAACATGCGGGCCAACGGTCGTCAATTTGCCAGTAAAAATGGTTATGGACCGCTGTCCCGGATGCATGTGAAGGAAACGGCTCATTAGTTGACCAAGATTTCAACGTTTTCACTGAGTATTTCCTTGTTGCTTTTCTGTGTGTAGCTCTTCGTCAGAGTGGCCCAGCCACTTCCGGTCAGGTAAACAAAGATGGTTCTCACACTGAGCCAGGTGCTGCAGTAACTCTAGTCCAGTCCCACCCGGCCATCCTTCAGCATGAGTTTGCCAGTCCAGGAGCTACTCCACCAACCTCTAAACTGGCTGCTGGTAAGTTGCTAACTGCCCTTGCGGGATCTCTTTTGCCACATTACCATAGCACTTCTGATCATCTGTCCTTGTCGTGCCAATGGACACACAAGGCTTTGACACTTTCCTTTGTATTTGCCATTCAAGGTATCCACATTCAGTGAGAACTTTGGTTTGGTTTTTGTAATTTGCTATTTTGTCATTTTTCCAGCGGTTGCAAGTCCACGTCGCGGCTCCAGAGAACCATTTACCCGAGACCCGCGTACTGGGAAAGGTGAGCTCTCAAAAACCTGTTTGAACAGTCTGGTGGAGATATCGCTAATTCAGCAGAGAAAGGATTATGAAATGCACATTTTGTAATATGTTGATAGTTACAAGCTGAAACTATTACATCCATGTTGCAAGAAATTTAAGTTTGCGTTTCATGTAAACATCTTGACCTGTCTTCATCGAAATATTTATCATATTTTCTTCAGTTGTTATTTATAGGTTTGTTTATTTTTTATGAGCCTCGCATTCTTTACGACAATTGGGTTGAAACTGCCTCATAAACAATGACGAAGGCGCTGTATACGCATTCTTGGGGGTGGGGGTGTTTGCATGTATTTACAACTTTTATTACAATAACTGGAAACAGTTTTCTAATACGTTTGGTATTGACTTGATAACTAGCCGTTCAAGAGCGAAACTCCTATGCAGTTGGCGTGTGGCGTCGTGTTAAGAACAAACTTGATGGCCGAGATGTAGATATCAACAAGAGAATGTCCGTGCAAGACCAGGTAAACAGCTGAGTTCCCCCCGTTTTTCTAACTTTTGTGCTCACCTGAACTACTGTGAACGTGATTTTGAATGTTTCCTTTTAACCAGTTGGACGTTTGCTCTTGAGGTTTTATCTTTAAAATGGTTGAGTTATATTACTCTACGCAATATGTTTTTGTTGAGTCAAGGGCTCAGAAGAAGTAATGAAATAATGCTTCATTTTTTATAACCTTATAACATGAACAATCTTTTTCCCCCTTCAAATTGCGGAGAAAGGCTTGAGATGGTTGAGGTGCAAAAAATGGGGGCAAAGCATAACAGCTCCTCCTGAGTTACGCTGAAAAACAGCAATCGACGTGTTTTTGAGTTATCGCTTTTTTTTCCCTCGTTACACTTCAGAAAGAACAATTGAACTGTTAGTTACTTGTTTGGAAAAGTACACGCACAAGTTTGTCTTGATCACCCTTCACATCTACAGTATTTATTGCTTTTACATCCTTGAAGATCAAATTGTATTTATATCTTTTGAAAATTATGTCAAGCTGATATTCAGCTTAGGCGTTGCACAAGTAGAAGTAATTTCGTTTGATGAAGTGTCAGTACAGTGCGACAATCGTAACATAGTGATACTCTTCAGGGTTCGCTTCATTGAAAGTTCTGGAATACTTTTTGCTCCTGAGAAATGTTTCATTATCAAGGAGTTTTATTTCGACTTCTGCTACACTCCTGGAAAACCGAAAGAAAGTAGTCTTTTTTCCACAAAGTCTCTTTTTGGAATGGTTTCAAATAATTTAACGATTTTGATGAACTTCCGGAAATGATCCCGAAAATACTGTTCGAAGATCCTAGAAATCTGAAAAAATGTACAGAATCCTGTGTTTTTGATACCAGTTGTATTTCCACAGCAAGTAGCAACAATAGTGATGACAATAGTTGTAATTGTTATTATAATAGTAATGATAAAATGTGTTCCTTCGTCAGGTTGATTACGTGATCCGCGAATCAGCCAGTCTGGACAACCTCGCCCAAATGTACGAAGGTTGGACAGCTTGGGTTTAGGAAAATACGCAGCTGAACACATGGTGTTAAAGATTCCATGGTGGCGTGTCACTATGGCAACCACAGCTGAATACACGGCTGGAATATCAACAGTCGGTCCTCCAGTCCAAGTCACGTGGGCTAAAATCCCGGATGGCCCGGTGAATGAAAACCATTAGAAATGAGGATAAACTTTCAGCTGTTGCGGCATCAGGCTAGTTGTGCTTGTTCAGTTTTGTTGTAAGATCCTAATTACTGACAAAGCAAAGGGTTGGACCTTATCGTCAGCCCTGAAGCTGTAACCGTTTGGTTGTAAGCTCACCATTTCCTCGTAGGTAGCACAAACCTTTGTAACAGCTAAGGTTGTAGTTTGCTTTAAGTTGACGTGACGCCCAAATGTTGGACTGTGCTGAGACGGATTGTTTTCACATTGCCTTAGTTGTCGACTTATTCCAGGCTCTTGCTGTGTTCATTTAGAAGTAACAACAAAGATTTGAGATGAGTTGATCTTCAGTGTATTTAGCAAGAATAAGTCAGGTTACCTCGTACACAGAACTTTCGACTTAAATCTGTCAAAGAAAGAAACAGTGTTCAATTTTGAAAAGCGTATCGTGCTTTTAGAGCGGAAGTTTCATTTGAGGTTTCAATTTCACATTTTTTTTTTGATATTTGAGAGAATACGTTTTGCAAAGTTTATTTGGTCTTTTGTTTGAGTTTTGTGACAACGAAAGTTGGTAAGAATTCGAACGATGTTCAGTTTTCCATCATCCGACTCTGATGTTTCTCACTCAAGTTGTTCTGACGAAAAGAAGCAACCCAGAATCTCAACTTTTTAGGTCTTTTTGTATGTCTATTACTGTTCAAGTATTTGTTGTTCCGCAATAACATTGGGCAAGTAATATTACCCAATAAGGGCCTCAGAGCCACGTCTCGATTTCTTGCTGGTGGATGAGGGGCTAAATGAAAAATTGTATTTTCTTGAAGTATGACCTGCTGACGTTCGTTATTTTAGATTGTTTTTACTTTGGGTTTGCTACTTTCTTTTAAAATGGCTTTTTCTCTGCCACGTTAATATATTTTCTCTTGTTCAAAAGTTAAATCTTAAAAACTGAAAACCTCTTAATCCACTAAAAAAGACTTTATAATCAGTTTGTATTTGAACAACGCCTGTTTATGCGTTAGAAACTTAGTGTAAAACTTGATTTTCTTGTCAATAAACGTTTGAGCATGCGCAAAGCCGTGAAAAACTCTTTTAAAGGATCAATAAGTGTAACTACTCCGTTTCCCTCGTTAGCCCCTTTGAAGCTAGCTCTAAAAGATTAGCCCAGCACAGTCCAAACGTTGTGGCGAGTGTGGTGCGAGAAGTCGAGTCTTCTGTAGTGTTTGTAAGGTTTGATAGAGAGAAAGCGTTGAATCCTATCCCCTCTCTGGTCGCGTTGATCGTAAACTTCAACGTATGCAACCATAAAAACGTAACACTGACGAGCTCTCTTGGTTAATAGAGACGAAGGCTGTGTTCCTTGAAGGCTGCTTTTGGCAGCACGCAGTTTCTTTCGCCATATGACATCGCGAGTGGTTCAGCGATTGTTTAAATTGCTGTCCAAGTAGTTATAATGATTACTTCTTCACACTCGTATACCATCTTAGTCCTCGGAAACTGCATTTCACCTTCTTTTTTGATTGATTGGTGTTAAGAACTTCTATATATAATTGTTGTATCTCTTTAGTGTAGTTGGGATTACTAGTAGTTGTGATTGTTTGTTTGAATGCAGAGACAATTCCGGCACTTTCTCTAATTGGCTTTTAACTTCGTGGGAGCTAACAAATATGAGGATAAATTGTCAGCTCGCCTGTTATGGACAGAAATGGACATGAACACGATAGAAAGGAACAGGACTTAACACAACTTTCACAGCACCACACCACATAACTCAACCCAACCACCACACCACGCAACGGAACATACCGACACAACGCAACACCACATAACACAACTTACCAATAAAACAAAAGGGACTGGATTTCAGAATAAGACAGAGCAGCACAACACAACACAACACACAACACAACACAACGCAACACAACACAACACACCACACCACACCACACCAGAAAAAACACATTTGAAACACAGTTCAGGCTGTGTGCGAGCTGAAGCAACAGATCCTCATTGTACGTTATATATTCTAACTATGAAGCTTGTAAGATCGGGTGTTCTTACTACTCGACTCTCACATGGGAAGGTAGATAAGGTATGAACCACACTTTGTTAAAACAAACCGACTGTGTTCATGACATTGAGACAATTTTGTTGTCGAGAAAGTGCCAGAACTGAACCGGCTTAGCACGAAATTCATTGTCAAAGTGCGTTCACGGTATAGCGTTGCTGCGTCGACCTTTGTGTGGACAGTACAAATTCCAAAGTTTTTGAACTTATAAAGTTTTCAACTATTAGTGCCATCAATCAGCTACGATATTGGTACGCCATGAGCTTGATGGGCGATGACATGTAACCAGCTAAGGAAAAGGTTCAATAATGGGCGCGTTTAAGGTTTGGAAGTTGTTAGTCGGCTGTTAGTAAACCCTTGCCCGTGATGTTATGCTATCAAAGAGCTGCACTGAAAAAAGCGTTGGTCATGAAAGGTCAGAATGACAAATGTTTGATAGGGTTGAAAGTGTGAAGAAGAGTAAGTCAAAAAGTTATTGGCTGTGAGCCGTTCCTTTCTTTTTGGCAGTTTTTGGCCGAGAAAAGTAGTTGTGTTTGGTTTCAGCAATCCAGCAAGACCTTGTAACGTGATTCAAGATGAGAACGGGGTCTTCCTGTTTGCACCCACGATTCCAGGAGCCACCGTTCTGTGACCTACCTGATACTTGTTTTCGTAACAATTTTGACTCGGAAAAGAATAGGAACAGCTCGCAGACTGGGAAAAACAGCTAATTAACACCAGTCGCGCAAGTTCGTCTGAGCTCAAGCCTTGCCGCATTGCCCTGGTTGATGGCCTCGTGTACGTAAAAGTATAGTGTGCAAGTAATTATTGGTATAGTATTGTAGTAAGGTTTGATGTGATATTGTTAGCTGTAATTATAGTGTAGAACAAACTTGTTGGCGTGGGTTTCTATAGTGTGTACACGTACTGTCATTATAGTAAACCTTATTTTATCTTTCAGTGTTGTACGATGAAATATAATAAATGCTGATGTGTATGTCGATGAAATATAATAAATGCTGATGTCAAAAGAATGTTGGAGCTCGCGTTATCCAGTGGTAGAACTAGTCGGTAATACTAATGTCTTTTATTGTGATCGTTCAACAAACTCGCTGTTTTGTATTTGCTTAGTTTTGTAGTGTTTCAAGGTGTTGGTTATTATCGTTATTGTTCGATTAACCTATCAAAGGGCCGCTTCAAGCAGCTGCTGGCCAACTCTACGTGGGGGACGTCGACGGTTTTTTTTAAATTAATTTTAAAAGCACAAAATTGTTTCTTGGTGGTATTGTTTAGCATGGTATGGTTTTTCTGGATTCTATGAAAGAAGTTGTTTCCGTTTCGAAGATAATGGAAAGAAATGGTTATGCGTTGTTTGGTTAGACTTTCGAGGCACCTCCGGCGCCCCTGACGTCCAGGAGGACTGCTCAAACATTACTGACTTTACCCCGCACGGGATGGCAAACGCCAACCCCCACCCCCCTCCCCCGCGCTGAAAGCGCACTCCGGCCCGGTAAATGAATCGAACTTTATATCGGACTGTTAGGG
>JAOBYE010067675.1:0-21075 GCA_025403585.1 Parazoanthus swiftii
ACCCTCCTCCCCCCCCCCCCCCCCTCCTACTAAGGAGAAGCAGAATTTTCATAAAGACCCATGTATTTTCTAAGCTTTTTTGGATCCTTGAATTTCCACGCGGACCCCTTTAAATGGAAATTGCACATTGCAAGATGAAACTTGAAGTTTCGCGTATCACTACCCATTGAACAACTTCTCACGCAACAAGCTTCTTTGTTGCTAGTTGTGAAAATCAACTGCACAAAGTATTTTCGCCTGCTGCCTTTCGCAACAAGTTTCTACAATTTGCGATTGCTACAGAGAAACTTATTGCCAGGCAAGTCGTTCAGTGGTTGGTATTAAGATGCCTATTGAACTAAATCTCTCAACCTGCAATTCTGCATGCTGCGCGCAAAATTGAAGGAAGCTGTCGACACAACTTAACGTTAATTAGTTTTCATTCCAAAGTGACGTTTTGCCAACCAAAAGCTTTTCAAAGGCATTAAGATATAAATACTGAATAATGAGCGAAATGTAAATTATTCTAAATAAGATATGACGTGAGATAAAGCCTTTGCCAGCAAAATGCTACGTATGAGTTCCTGTTGAAAAAAAGATCTCATTCCCATCCGTGAACTCTAAAGCTCCTGACCTGGCCTAGTACTGTGAACAAAAAGAAGATATCGAAGGGTGAGTTGCTTCCTTTAAAAAGCTGTTCTCGTGTATTTATTGTCACAACTTCTTGTATCATACTTTCTAAAACTATCGCAACTTAAGTTTATCCTTTGCCAACCAGTCCAAAATTTCCTGACATTTGAGCACAAAACGCATTTTTTAAATGCAAAAGAAAGTGAATAATGTGTAAGTCAGCCGCTATTCTTTATTGTCAAACTATGATGAGAAAAAGAGTTTTTTTCTTCTCTAGTGTTTTTTGAAAAAAGATGTGGTAAACTCCCTGTTTTCCACGAATGTGTTATTTAGTTTATGTACGATAGTAACAAAGCGCTGTGTTCACTGAATTTGATTTTCTCCGTTGCTTAAGTTAAACCAGTCGTATTCGTGGAGCCAGTAAAACGACTAAGACATCAAAGGAACTGTAAACAAGCAGCAATTGAAAAAGCGAAATTTTGTACTATTCAAAGCATACATGCTTCGTTCCTTTAAAGCGCAACAGTCAATGTCAACGACAACTTACCGTTCGTTGCAAAAGCTTCATGTCTTTTTACCTTTTTTAAAATCAACTAGACTTCAAACTCTATAACGACCAAGTACTGTTACGTACAGTTTTAGAACGTATTCTAACAATTTTGTGCAAGTAAAATGTTCTATAACAACGACAATACGTATTGTTTTTCCCCAGAAAATTTTAGCAGGGTTGTATTGCTGTTAATGCACTGTTGGTGTTCATGAACTGGCAAGGTAAAGGACATTTTTAAAACCGCGAATAGACGGATTTAAAGCAAGATATTGAGTGCCAAAACACCAATAAGGAGAAGCGGTAAAAAGGTTATCAGTGCACGAAAATGATTGGCCACACCTTCATAAAGTATCTTTCCCCTGCACTACTGAAAAAAACTTCTCAGTTTTTAATACAAGTTCTCGCATAAGATTTTAGCTATCAATGTTCTTCTGTACAAGATGGTTATCTCTGTTAACGTAACGTGCACATTCTTCCTGAACGAAAAAAAAATAATAATTATGCATCTCTTATGATAGTATCCTAGGTTTCATGCCAAAATGGGAAATGCGGCAATCATTATTTTGGAACTTTCTGTTTCTGGCACTGTCTTTTTCTGGCAACTGCTGCCTACTATTCGCAAGTTCTCACGACTGAGTATATTGATTATATTAATCAGTAAATTCCTTTTTTACAAATGCAGATTTGAAAGATGTAAGCTGAAAGATCTTTTTTTATAATAACAATAAATTTTAGTATTATTATTATTATAATAATTATTGTTATTATATTTTATTGCAATCTCTATGGCAGTAACTCCGGTTCTCATATAGGTATCATTCTAAAAATTTAACATTTGCAAGTTCTGTTGGACATTAGAGATAGGCCTTAAAACTATAAAGTCTCGGTAGCTTACGTGAAATTAGATGGTACAAAAACTTGATAAACTGTATGGGTGACAGGTTGATATGACCGGGTGAAAGTCCTTTCTTTGTTTTTGTCCTCGTCCATTATACATCCATTCTCAGCTAACAAGGACTTTTGATGTCGCACCACTGGCATATATTACTTCTTGCATATCGTGGTGCAGTTATTGCTAGAAATGTACTTAATTTGGTCCTTATCACTCAGAAAGTTACCAAGAAAAAATTTATGGCGTAGACTTGCAAAGTTTTTTTTAACAATTTTTTGTTGCCTGACAAACAAAAATTACTTTCATGCACTTTTTTATTTGTTAAACGATAATCCATTCTACTAAGTATCGTGTTCGTTTTAAGTGCTTGCATATAGGTAAGTAAAGTCAGCAATAGTAAAGTGTGAAGGTATTTTTTAGGGTACTGAAGTTTTGTTAATAAAAGTTGTCGCCTGGTTTTAAGTAAATTACGTTATCACCGCCCAAATTCAAGTTTTTTACTCCCTTTTTTTCTTATTCGGGCATGTTTTTTGAAGTTTTTGTGACGAAAGGCCTTATGGGGCTTCTCGTCACTATGTCATCGGTTTGAATGAGTGAATAAGTGAGTTGTAACAATTCCAGTTGAAGCAGGCGTTCCTAGCGGTTACTCAAACATGTGATCGTCGTCCAAGTAGATCTCGCTGGCCGGCTAAGAGAACGAAGGCTCGGGTAACGAATTGGATCGGATTATTTCGGATTACGAAGTTAGCGGTATATCGAATTCTAATAGTCCACGAGCAAAAAACGATTTGAGCCTTCCATGTGCTTTCCCTTCGCACTTCTCGCTTTGTTTCGGAGCTCTTATGAAGTTGAGTTGCTTTAAATACTTCTTTTAAATTGTATTCAATCCCTTTTGTGTCTAGAACTAGGCACAACTACTTTTTATGCATTTGTCATATTTGTATTTCTAAAGAATATTTCAGATTTTGGAGTGCTTTATGTGGTTTGTTTGCCAGCAAAAGCTCGATTGCATCGCTTGGCTTATCCTGGCCTTAGTATGGCGTTCTTCAATTCCCTCAGGGGAACTAATAAACCCAGAAATGGAGTCAAAATCTGCTTCGGCAGAGCATAACTTTCCTTCGGGAAACAAGTTATCACTGCATTGTGACTGAAAAAGGGGCTTCGGCACACTGAAAATTTCCTTCAAAAAGCCAGATATCACAGCAGTGTGACTCAAAATGTACCTCGGCACACTGAAAATTTCCTCCGGGAAACAAATTATCGCAGCAATGCGACTCAAAGGCACTCTTATAATGGCAAATATTCTGGAAACCAGATCGTGAGCAAAACGTTCTTCGGGATACCTGTGTACATTTGTTCTCGCATAAAACAGGGCATACAAACCAGCAACGTATATAATTGTAGAAGTAATCTTAATGACGAATTCACTTTAAAACCTAAAAATACCAGTATAACAAATGTATATGAGAAAACTATATATATTTTACAAACAAAAAAGTTGCAACTGAAAATCACATATAGCTCTGAGAAAGTGTAAGGGTAACAACAAAAATATCAAAGAACATTAGACAGATTGATTCGTCATTATGATGGATATAAATTTCTGAATGCACTGAGAGGTTCACCTCCATACTTTGAAAAAACTAAAAAAGATCTGTTTGCAATGATTAGATAATTACGTCCTGCTACACTGTTTTGTAGTCTCTCATCAGCTGAAACACAATGGGTGCACCTTCTTCGAATACTTGGTCAACTTGTAGACCATCAGGAATATACTGATGAACAAATTGACAATTTTAATTGGGATGACAGGTGTCGCTTAATTCGGAGTGAACCTGTGGCATGTGAAAGACACTTTGGTTATCAAGTTAATCAATTTTTGACAAACCAGTTCTTGTTCAGTTCTGCTGAACCTTTAGATAAAATATCTGACTGGTTCCAAAATCTAGTTATTGGTCAACCAAGTCTTAATTCATCCATGATATATTTTTTTCTAATCGACCAACATTTTAGAAGTATATGTGTACAAGATAGAGTGAAAGTACAGAAAAGCATTATTTTATTGAGATTTATTACTCGCGGCCGTAGGAATCTGTTAGATTTTTTAAAAATAAAACTCATTTTTGAAGAATACATCAACGTAGAAGATACGATGCAGGTTGCTGAATTCAACAAATTAAACAAATCAGTGAACACAAAGGACACTGATATTATTCTTCACACAGCCTAATTTGCACAGCTTTAAAGTGTCCAGAAGGTAATTTCATCCACTAGTCGTGTCTGGTACTTTTAAGTCCAAGAGTGCTAGAAAAGAAGTTGCTGTTAATAAGTTTAAACCGTGATGTTTGCATTTATTAGGTGTTCAAATTGCTTATCAAGGATTTGAAGACACAAGAAAGAACATCGATTACTCCAGTGTTGTAAAGACAAAAAAAATTAAAATGGTGTTATGATTTTTTGGTAAATTTTCAAAAAAAATCTTGCATATTGTAATGACACAAAAATCGAAAGGTCGTGTTGTAGGAGATGTTTATTGAATGAGTTCTGCCATTGAGACAAATCTGATCGCTAAGTGAGAAGCAGAGGATTGTTTGTGAAACAGACATCCATTGTTAACTACAAACAGCTCTTGAGAATGTTTTTGACATACGGAGAATCTAGAACATTCTGGAAAGCAGTGTCCAACTTGTAAAGCTGTCCGAGTATTTCTTGGATATAAGCTAGTTAATGCGACAAGCCATCTAGATAAGAACCTTAAAACATAACTACATTTTGTGCGGCTTAGTTGATCCGATTAACATTTGTCAACAGTGTTGCTTAGAACATCGCTCTTGCCAAGGTTAGTTAAATATAGCTTCTGCAGGCTTGGACAAGTAATTTGTCAGAGTGACAGAAATCAAAGGAGTATTGATAATATGCATGCTGTAAAACATATATATATTGTAAAACCTTAGTGTCATAGTGCAGTCCAGCTTTGCGCTCCGTCCTGTAACATCCTCTAGCAGGGGTAATGCCTTTGGATATTCCCAAATGACCCCGTTTCAATATGCAAAAGTATTCCTTATAACAAATTTTAACCACAATGACTAAAAATATCTTTGCTAAATGGATTTGCTTACTACTGTATCTGATTCTTCTTTTACCAGTCGTGAAAATAAATTGTTTCTTTTTTTCAAAGCAAGGGTTTAACACTTATGCGCCTTTTGGTGTGCTGCTGCCAAATTTCAGAAAATATAGTGCTTATAATATACTATTTTGAATCGGATCAGAAAATCTTTATTTTTTGGCTTTTTAAACTGCCGTTTACCCCTGTTAGTTTAGAATGGGTGTATAATATTGCCGAAAGCAACACGCTCTGATACTTTCCTACTATGATAAACTTAATGTGCGTAGCTAAAAAAGATGGGATTTTGACCTCCATTTTTTACAATTATCAGTATCTACGCAATTTTGCTACTAGAAGAAGCATATGTAGGTTAGAATGTTAACCAAGTAAGATCTTACTAAAAACTGCAAGCCTCTCCAAGTGCTATGTTGAAAAGTATACATGTACATTTCGTTGCTCTAAGAAAAAAGCATTACAGGACCGCGTCAGACAGAAGTGGGCTTTAAGTAAACAATACCTAAAGATAACTTTCCATAGTTATTTTGCTATTCATGTTTTTAAACGCTCCAGCTGTAGTCGAACATTTTGTCACTTGCGCGATTTACACTGCAAAGTGTTTGTATGTTTCCATAGAAATACCGCAACCAGCCGTGCGATTTCGTTGATCTTGCGGGAATTATGTGACGTTAGCAAAAGAGGGAGGAGTTGGACAATCAAACCACAATCTTTGTGATTGGCTAAGAAAAAATCTAAATAATAGGCGCGGAGTTCAAACAGCGCGCCGAAATGAGTTTAAACAAAACACTAATAGCAAGCCCTTTGTTTATTGTAACAATACTTAAAGCACACTTCATCCCACGCGGTCCTGTAATGGTTAGAAAAAAATGGAAAGCTCTAAAACAGTTTGTGTAAAGGACATACATGTGCAATAAAAAAACATTACCAGGAGAAAAAAATAGACACAATTTTGCACCAACGGAAAATCCTCTAAATTTCAGGGGTAATTTGTTTAACCCTCGGATGTCCAAGCTATTTTCACTAACAACTTAACCGTGGGGAGATCATTCGGACACCCCCCATCCATGATTTTCCAAATGTTTAGACGTAAAAGATTGAGCTTTAGCAAGTAAGCAGCTTTGGGTTAGAAAATTACTTTCCATAACAACAATCACCTAGCTGCTTTGTCCCAGGTTGAATGAACCGTGACAGTGCACTTTGCTTTATTCAATGTGTGAGCCAAAGTATTCTCACTGGTTAGTTGTTCATATGCATTTTATTAGTTTTTTTGTTTTGTACGGGGTCAAGGCCAACGAACAAAATTAAAAGAGATAGAGAACAAAAACTTATAACAAAAAGAACTGGCCGAGTTTCATAACCATTCCTCTCTATTAACGGTGGTGAAACCCGAAAGATAGGGTTAAGGCTAAGGATATTGATGAATATCTAGGAGATAACGCTTCTTGTTTTGACGCAGGTAAACATGGAGAGTATCATCAACATGTACTACAAGTTCCGTCAGAATCTACCCAATCCGATGATTTATCTGTGTCTTGGTTTTTTCTTCCTCGTGCTGGTTTACTGGAACGGAATGAGACGATACGCAATTCTAAAGGAGCTCAATTTACCGGGTCCGAAACCGCTGCCCTACGTTGGTAACACCTTGGAGATCATGAAATACGGTGGGATCTTGAATTATCAGGTGGAATGCATGAAAAGGTACGGCAAAATTTTCGCCATTTGGACGCCAAATCTCTCCATTGTTGTTGCTGATCCTGAAATGTTGAAACAGATCCTGGTGAAATCGTTTGACAACTTTAGGAACAGGTTTATCGCCAGAGAATTGGTATTAGGATCTACGAATATGTTTGTCGCCCGAGATGAAAACTGGAAGCACATTCGCAGCACCGTGACGCCAACATTCAGCGCTCAGAAGATGAAATTAATGAGACCATACTTTGAGAAGGCATCCGACACTTTGATGAGCAAGTTGGAAAAAGTCGCTGGGACAGGTAAAAAAATGCTTTAGCAGTTAACAAATGAACAGAATTATGGCGCCAAGGTCGGACACACGAGAATGTCTTTGTTTAACCAAAATGTTTCGTCTAAGTAAACAAGTTTTTGTTAAGAAAACATTTCACCGCTAAATAGTTGTTCACATTGACCATGGTTAATAGAGATAAATGGTTATGAAATTCGGCCATTTTCTTTGATATGTGTTTTGGTTCTTTATCTCTGTCTCTTTTGTTTGTTTGTTGGTCATGACCGTGTGCAAAACACAAAACAATAACTGAAATTCATGCGAAGAACTAACCAGTACATATAGTTGGGCTCACACTTTGAACAAAGCAATGTGCACTGTCACGGTTCGTTCAACTTAAGACAAAGCAGTTTGTAAACTACTTTTGAACTTTGCTTTTGCAACCAGTTCTATCAACTATGCGTTGACGAGTAATTGAAGCTGACAATGAGCCAAACGTGAGTGGAGTTTGTTTATTGTTTGTTTGTTTGTTTGTTGAATTCAAAAAATAACTGTCAAGCATGAAACATAACACTACAAAGGGCATGGAATCTGTTGTTCAGTCAAACTCTTTCAATTAACCAAAGTTCAGAACGGGCTCCAAATGATACTTCGTGGGACCGAATTTAAAATTGTGCTCTTTGTAAAGGTATGTTAAAAGTTTGCAAAAATAGGTCTCAAATGCTACCAATGTAATACGTCTGCGAAATCGGTGCAAACGAATCTACAACTTTTTCTTCTCTTTCTTGATAGGTGTGTCTGTTAACATGCGTGAATGGATTGGACAATGTTTCTCGATGCGGTTATGGCAGCAGTTGGCATGGAATCCGATGTTCAGACAAACCCAGACCATTCGTTCTTGAAATCAGTCCGTGATTTTCAAACAAGCCGTAAGCCGCTTCAAATCATTTTGAATATAATTCCATTTGGCAAGTCAATCGCACCATTTGTCAAAAGGTTAACAGACTACTGGAATCCCGATAAAACGCTGAATGTTTTGGAAACTCACGCTCAGACCGTAATTGAATCCCGACAGGAACTGCTCGAGCAAGGCGTTGAGTCGGGGCGAAAAGACCTCGTTCATCTTCTGCTCACTACAGAGGAATCAGATGGCATCAAACGTTTGAGTGATAGAGAGATTGTGACTCAGACCATGTCCTTCATACACACTGGACATGATGGACCGGGTACCGCCTTGTCTTCCCTTTTGTATAATTTGTCCAAGAATCCTGATATACAGGACAAACTGAGAGAAGAGATTGAATCTGAAATGAAGGTAAGAATTAAACCTTAAAGGTCAAGTATTTTTTACTAACAAATCAGCAGGAAGGAAGGAAGCTGAAAAGGGTGATCAATCAAACACCCCTGATTTTCTCAAATGGTAGCACGTAAAAGACCGAGCATGAAGAAAACAAATTTCTACAGCCGCGAATAGGAAAAAAATCGCAGAATAAAGCAGAAAAAAAGAAATAAAACAATTTAGCTAAAATTTTGATATTCTATTTTTGATTCAAACTATAACCTGCATAGTGAGGTTGCATGAAATATTTTTTGTGACGTCGCCTTATTAACGTCAAAAGATGTGTTCATAAATGAACTACAGGTACTGCAAGTTTCATTCTGATTGCTTCAAAACTTCAAATGTTAGATCGGAAAAACCTTTCGATCCCCCTAATGCAACAAATATAGTGAAACACAACTTGACATGGTAAAATGGGCAGAGATGCATGAGACACACTCTCTCTTAAAATAAACAAGTATAGCAAATGTACCAGAAAGGGGTCAATCCTAAATCTCTTAGTAGTAAAAGGATAAGAACGTTTAAGTTTACTTGTATCTGCTTAAAAGTAAAGTAATAACTTGAGCAAATAATTTATCAATCCGACATAAAAGGCGCTTCTCCACACTTCACAGGGCCATAGCAAGGGGTAGGCCGTGGCCGTGGCCCCCCAGTCTTTTCCCCAGCAAATGTGTCAAATGTATCAAGCTCAGAAAATTGCTCCAAGTTTGAGAACAACATGTTAAATTTTACTAGTCTTAGATACTCTGATTTTGTTTCAAATGGCGTTAAAAACCAAGGAAACACGTTTTTAGACAAACTAATTTTCAAAAATTTCCGGGGGAGCATGCCCCTGGACCCCCTTAAGGGCACACACCTTCGGCTCTTGGCGGTGCCCACCCACCCAGTTTTCCAAGGCTTCCTGTGGCCCTGCTTCAACATCATATGTGGAGATAATTAACAGATCTTAAATTATAATTCACAATCCGTTTAACTAAAACTTCTCTGGCAGCCTTCAATGTGTTTATTCTCCGCAGGAAAATCCAGAGGTTGATTTATATGATCTTCTGGGTTCAATTGAATACCTGGACTGTGTCCTCAACGAAGGATTTCGTCTTTCGTTGACAAGGCAAGCCAGCAACGTCAACAGAGAATGTGCTAAGGCGTGCGAGATCAACGGATTGTATCTTCCAGGGGGAACAGAGATTGTGTGGTCTCCTACTTTGCTTCATCGTGACCCCAGTGCTTGGCCAGACGTTGACAACTTTGACCCGGAAAGGTTGGTTTCAGTCAGTATACTGGTATACCATCGACATCTTGCATATTTCTGACTGTAGCCCTATACTCTTAACAACAGAGACTTGGATGGGAGGGAGGGGGAGAAGAGTTTGCTGAAAATATTGCTCACCATGTTTAGATATCTCAAAACAACGAAATGTTGAAGGAAGAACTGCAAAGTTTTATGACTTTCCATAATTTTGTTAAGAAACAATTCTGTATGTTAAATTTGTGCTTTTATCGTAGCCATGCAGATCAGTAAAATTTTTCCTGAATATTTCTCGTAATTTAAGTTTTTCTTTTCTGTGAAGCTGTAATTTTTATTATTTAGTATCATTCCAAAAAATTTTCACTAATTTTAACTCAAGTAAGACCTATTCTACTGATATAGAAAAACCATGATGGCTGCCAGAAAAACAAAGATTTTTTTTTGTTTTTTTAATAATACTAATCATAATAACTTTATTGTCAAATTTGCAGTGGAAACTGAATAATGTTGGTTTACATACAATAAAATGTTTGCATAATAGAATTAAAATTCTAGTTACAATTTACAAACTACAAAAGAGAAAAAAGTACAAAAAGAATGGGTCAACCTTATACTAAAAAAAAGAAATAGATAAAAAATACAAAGGGAACTATTAAAATGCCTTATGGCCGATGGCAAAAAGCTGTTTCCACATCTTGAGGTCCTGTATTTAGGTAGGGAGAGGGTGTTTTGTTTACGGAGACTGTATTTGGTAACTTTGTATTTCGGGAAAAGGCATTTAAGTTTATGCCACACCTCACAAGCGTATTCCAGTATGGGTCTAATGCAAGTCCGATAGACAGATACGAGTGTAGCAGCTTGGGTGACACTTGTCTTTAGTAACCGGAGGGCATATAGGCGTTTAGCGGCTTTTTTGCAGACGTAGTCAACGTTAAGGTTCCATTTTAGATCGTTTGAAATCACAACGCCGAGTTGCTTGGCATGTGAGACAATGTCAACCTCTTGACCGTCAATAACAATCGGAGCAAAGGCATCGGGCTGAGACGTGAAGCAAGCTCTTAGTTCTTTGGTCTTTGGTCTTTGGCGGATTGAGTCTCATGGTGTTGTGTGAGGCCCAGACCTCACAGTCAGCAACTGTTGTGGGAGGTGTGACGGGAGTTCATTGCTATAACCTCCCAAGTGGTTGAGTCATCTACAAACTTCACCACTTTGCTTGACCCTCCCAGTTCGTTTACAATGATCAAAAAGAGTAAGGGACCAAGTTTTGTTCCTTGCGGTACGCCAGCGCTAATTGGTTTCCAGGAGGAGTAATGGGGTCCCACGCGAATCCTCTGCTGCCGATCAGTTAAGAAGTTGACAATCCAGTTGATGAAGACGGGATGTACTTTCATTTGACAGAGTTTGTTTAGTAAGATATTGTGATCAATATGATCGAAAGCCTTCGAAAAGTCGAGCAGACATATCCGCACGGATGTGCTACCGTTGTCGCTCGCTTCTAACCACTTCTGGAATAAGTACACGAGTGCCATGGTTGTACTTGAGCCTTTGAGGGAACCAAACTGTAAGGGGGCGATATATATTGTCAAGGATTGACTGAAGAAGCCACTTGTAGATGAATGATTTGACTACTTTACTTACGATTGGAGTGGAGAGATAGGTCTGAAATTGGAGTCGACCTTAAGCGCAAGAGTGGTCTTAGGTATGGGGATAACGTTCAGCGACTTCCAGAGTGATGGGGTGACGCTTTCACGTACTTACGCGTTGACGATCGAGCACAAGGGGACGCTGAGCGCACAGGCATTTTCGCGAAGAAACCATGCTGCTATTTCATCAGGACTTGGAGAGGAGTAAAGTTTTGATGCTAGCAAGGCTTTCTCCGTTTCGTCAGTCGAGATGTGAAACATAGAAGGATTCCAATCTAAGTGAGGGAGGGATGATCCCACTTCAACAAACATGTCATTGAACAGGTTGGCCAGGTCGGCATCCGAAAAGGGCAGCTTGTCATGCATCAAGGTGGAAATATTCTTAGAGACAGAAAGACCGGCAATACTCTTCACTGCTGACCACCACTTTCGTGGGTTGGACTGCTGTACATCAGCAATGTTGGAATGGTAGTAAGAGGAGCGGGCTCTTTTACATAAAACATTAACTTTATTGAGATAGAATCTGAATTTTTCATCTTTTCCAGCGGACCAGGCATCTTGTCGTTTGGAAATAAGATCTTTAATTTCCGGTGTGATCCAGGGTTTGTCGTTACAGTTCGCCTTTACTTGCCTCAGTGGGAGATGGTCGTCAAACAAGCTATTCACAGTGGTGGAGAAGAACTGGAGCTTGTCCTCGCAAGACTGCAAGTGGTAGAGAGTGTTCCAATTGATTTTTTGGAGCGATTGGGAAATAGATCGGCGATTCGCAGGGCGAGCATCTCTGACCAGACGGATGGACGTGGAACTTGGACTGGCACGTGGTTTAAGGGGTTGGAACACAATTGAGTTGTGATCGGAAAGGTCAATTGGAGCGACAACATCAGGACGGGAATAATATTTGGCGATATTTGTAAAGACTTTATCCAAGATGTTGGAACCTCTTGCTGCATTCTTTACGACTTGTTCCAGGTTAAAGGGGTTACACATTTGCCGATGTTCAAACTGATTAAAGTCTCCGGTCAATAAGATGCCGGCACCTGGATGACGGACGAGAGAGTAGTCAAGAGATTCCGTGAGATGTGGTAGCAGGGCCTTGTCATCACGTCCAGGAGGGTGATATACAATTCCAAAGATGATAGAGTTCAGGCCACGGGGTAGGCGTTGTGGTTTTAAAAGAAGCCAAAGTGTTACAAACTTGGGCCGTTCGAGCTCTTTTAACTTTGAGTTAGCAAGACGGTCGCTGGCATAAGCGCAGACTCCACCTTCTCTTCTATCATCTGAACAAAGATGACAGATGTTTAAAGTCATGTGACATCATAAGTGACTTAAGTAAAAGCTGCTGCATTCGCATGCAGTTTATCAATTAGCACAACGATCGTGGCACGGGCACGTTAGCACTGTAAGGCCCGGGTCGCACTAAGCCAAATCTAAAAAAATATATCGCCAAATTTTATCCAAAATTTTATCTTGAGACAGGAAATGATATTTTTTAACCTAGTTTTTACGGTCGCACTCGATCTTCAAAGATAAGCAAATGTGACAGGTTATTCAAGCCAGATGCCAAGACATGACCTCTAGTTTCGCGCCATTTTTTGTAAACAAATATTAATCATGCGACCGGTCGAAGTACTAGCGATAACTATTAGCGTTTTCTACTTATTGTATTTTCAACAACAACTTCAACAAGCAATTTATTTCGCAATTCTATACGCAAGATGGTCAAACGATGGATTTGCTTTGGTTTTATCGCAATATATGCGAAGAAGAAGACGTCTTCGTCGGAGATTACGCCGTCGCCATTGCCCTTATGCATGGAGAGTGCCTCGTCCGGATCATTTGTGGTTTGAACTACATTATAATAATCGAAATATACCAGAGGGTTATTTTAGAAGGCAGTTACGACTAAAGAAAGACACGTCGATGCTGTGCTTAACATGCTTGGTCCTCGATTGGTACGACAAAATACTCGATTGAGGGATGCAATGGCTCCTGAAAAAATTCTGGCTTTAGGTTTATATCGGCTCGGTCACGGTAATTCATACGTTAGCATTGGACCAGTTTTTAATGTAGGAAAAACTACTGTTATCGAAGCCGTTCAAGATGTTGTTCAAGATGATTCCCGCGAACTTTTGTTACTACAGCAATCTGTTTTATTTCACAATGACAAGCGTTGACAACTTCCGTTGCGATTCTTTTGTCTCGACCGAACTTTAGCAAGAAAGTCCTGCTTTTAGGCTGGTAGACGGCTCCTTTGATGTTTTAGTCACTGGAGAAAGTTTTAGCGGAAACGAAAAGTTTGGGTCGCACTAGCAACTGTCATGTGTTGACAAATTTAGTGTGAAATTAAACACATTTTCGTCTAAATTTCCCCTAGTGCGACCCGAGCCTAAGGTTTCTTGGCCGGTGCGCTTTCACCAACCTGTCACGTCTGGGACAATCAAGGTCTTCCAATTGCAACCAAGGCGTTTCCACTATTGCCCTAGTTTATGGTCTTTCTTGGTAAACTTCATAATCAAATCGACTGCCAAAACAAAATAGTACAGGTGATAGAAGACAGCCCTGTCTGACTTAAGTTTCTACTGGGAAGGTCTCTGACTCAGTAGAGGAAACAATGATAGTATGACTTGGCAGGAAGAACCACATAGAAGAACTTTAAAGAACAGGAAGTAAGCACTATGGGCATAACACGAAAGGAGCTTGAAAGTCTGTCTATCTATCTATCCATCTATCCATCCATCCATCCATCCATCTATCTATCTATCTATCTATCTATCTATCTATCTATCTATCTATCTATCTTTCTATCTTTCTATCTTTCTATTTATCTATCTATCTATCTATCTATCTATCTATCTATCTATCTATCTATCTATCTATCTATCTGTCTGTCTGTTTGTTTGTCTGTCTGTCCGTCTGTCCCTCTCTGTCTCTCTGTCTCTTTCTCTTTTTCTGTCTGTCTCTATCTCTTTGTCTGTCTCTGTCTCTTTGTGTGTGTGTGTGTGTGTGTGTGTGTGTGTGTCTCTAACCCATAAAAAATTAGGTCCGCTCCTACTCTTTCTACTTTTAAAAAGACAATTTAGGATCTCGCTGTAAACTGCGCATACGTCTTTCAACTCACTGACGTAAAATGGAAAGCTAACGGTCTCCTATAAACTAAACACATCTATTTTCATTTACAGGCACCGTGGCCCAGCTAAAGAATCCCGCCACCCGTACCAGTTCATCCCGTTTGGTGCTGGTCCCCGCCAGTGTATTGCTAAGCGATTCTCTCTTATTGAAGTCAAGTTGACACTGGCAAAGATTATCAGAAGGTTTAAGTTCTTCCCATCTCCCGACAAACCACAGACTCCGACTGTCGACTCGGATCCGATCTATCTTCTGGTTGAGGAACAGCACGTTTCTTAATTTCAATCTCTTAACAAAAAATAAATTGAGCAAATTATCAGTTATCTAACTAACCAACTAGGAACGGCCATTTAACATTGTGGTTGTGGGGGTGGGGTGGGGGAATGAATGAGAAAATATTATAAGGAACTATTTGCACGATTGATCTAGACGAAAACAAAGCTAGAAGGTCCTTAGTGTGGCTAGCCCCATTTTCTTAGTCACCTAACGTATTGCAGTTCCAGCTGGAGATCGTTGATTCCGTACAACTTAATAAATAATGATAGGAGATAAATGCTTTAAATTGAGTGGAAGACGAAAGCGTATTAACACATTTGGGGTTCACATAGAAAGAGTATTTACACTCAAAAGGATAAAAAATAATTTACAAATTAAAACAACTATCTTTACTGAGTCATCCCAAATGGGCTTTTCAGACTCAACAATTTACAATAACATATAAAGAAATCCTATCTGTTTACATTATCATTTGAAAAATTATGTTAAAATGGAATATGTCAATATTTACTTACTTTACAATCAGCACATTAAAAGGAGTGACTAACATCTAGTGGTCTTTTCTCACTTCTTTTTTAAAAACCGTCACTGACATGCACAATTTTTGTACTGTCAATTAGTGAGTTCCACTCCTTTGCGGCCTGTAAAAAGGAGCGTTGCGCAGTCGTTGTCTTGTATCGCGGCAGATGAATGTCACTAACGCGACGTGTGCTGTAATTGTGCCAAGACGGAACATCCGTTCAAACATTAGAATACCATGGTGACATCTCTAATTTTTAATTTCAGGAGATTTTTTATGGACAGCCGTCCGAGGATTTCGAGGGCGGGTGATAATTGGTCGTACTTGCTTGTTTCTGTTATTATACGAGCGATAAAATTTTGGACCAGTTGCAATTTCCGGATGTTCTGGTTGGTGGTACCTGACCATACTGTAGAACAGTAGAATAACGGAAAAAACATCAACGAGTTTATAATAACATTAAGGACACGTTTTGAGAATAGGTGACGAACTCTGTTTATTTGACACAGTTTGCCAAGTAATGATGATGATAAAGACAATATGTGATCATCAAATCAGACGTAACAATCAAGTGTGATGCCCAGATCCTTACAGTATTTTACCAGAGTTGCGACTTGCTCAAGGAAAGTGGCACCGAAATTCTTTAAGTGCGATAGGTGCTATCTAGTGCCAAATATCATGATCTTGGCCGAGACAGGCCGCACTTCAAAGGAAAAACTAAAATCAAGCTGCAGTAGATTGCAAAACTAGAAGATGAAAAAGATATTACATTAGAAACAAAAAAAATGGTGGACGCTTTCATTACGGAATAAAAGTGTCCGAAAATAGAAGATAATAGAATTTTAAGCATCTGCAGTTTTGTACGTCCGACGTGTTGACAGCGATGCATAAACGTTACGTTATTTTCAGAGGCACGGCCACTTCATTTTGAGACTGTCGTAACTTTACACGGAAAATTCAAGAACGCTTGAAAGAAGAACTTTGTTGCTTGTGTTGCATGTGATTCTATTTTTGTTCGGATGTTTGATGCCGTTTTTTTATAGAGACGTAACCAAATATGAAAATTTAACTTGCTAAAACGCCACTTTTGAGAGCCGTGTCAAGCTGAATTGACTTTGGTAAGAATTATAATAACACACAATAACTTCAAAAATATTTGTCCAAAATTGATCCGAAATGCCAAAAAGCTGAACGAAAATAACTCGTCCGAAATAATACATCCAAAAATATTTACGTCACGTTTTCTTACTTTTAGTGTATAAGAAAATAAATTACTTTTGAGGAATATCAGGAAGCTAGCTTCTAGTTTTCACAATGGCACATTTCAAAAGACCTCGCGTCGGCACCAATGCAAAGATAAAGACAAAGATAATCTAATAGGCTACAGTAGTAACATTCTGGGATTGTGCCGTGAGACTCGCAGTTGCCTAACACCTGTATGGGCCTCTATACCGGCAGTATAGCGCTGAACGTAGATATACTCTCTAAACATAACCGATTTTATATCCATATTATATAAAATGATTCACATGAATTCAATTTTAAAAACTAAGTGCAATTTTATATACACAAAGCTTGTGAGAGCGTCTTTAACACATTATATATAAGTATTAGTGGTCTTGAGTAAACTGTTTATTATTGATTCATTGATCTTGAGTTTGACTATCTGCCGAAGAAGAGAAAATAATAAATAGTAAAAACATTGTAGTAAAATGTATGAGAACCGCTCGTCCTTTTATGGAAAACAACTCGGAGGAGAAATAACTTATTATGTTTACTTGGCCCAAGACTTGGTAGAGCATATCGAGTTGTGTTAATGAGATCACACGCAGACAAAGATAATCTAATAGCCTAAATTAAATTTTGCAGTTTTGGATTGTGTCAGCAGACATCGCAGTTGCTTTTTAGTATAAAAACACCCTTATAGTATTGAGATCATTCTCGCACAACCATAGAAAATCTAGGGCGAGATACAAAATTTCAAACAGTGATCTTTCGAAGGTGATGTAAATAAGCAGCAATTTCTTGCAACTTGTCGCAAAGCAACGAGCCATTGGGCGATAGCAAAGCTGGTCCGCACCCTTCTCCCCTACTAAAGAGAAGCAGAATTTCCATAAAGACCCATGTATTTTCTAAGGACCAACACTCCCCCATTTTGGACCCTTGGATTTCCACGCGGACCCCTTTAAACTGGAAATTGGCCATTGCATGTTGAAACCTGCGGTTTCTCGTATCACTACCCATTCAACAAATTTCCACGCAACAAGCTTCTTTGTTGCTAGTTGTGAAAAGCAGCTGCACAAAGTATTCTCGACTTCTACCTATCGCAACAAGTTTCTACAACTTGCGATTGCTACAGAGAAACGTATTGCGAGGCAAGTCGTTCAGTGGTTTCTAGTAAGATGCCTACTGAACTACATGTATCAACCTGCAATGCTGCAAGCTGCGCGAAAAATTGCAGGAAGCTGTCGACACAACTTAACGCCAAATAGTTTTCATTCCAAAGCGACGTTTTGCCAACCAAAAGCTTTTCAAAGGCATTAAGACATACATATTAAATAATTAGCGAAATGTAAATTATTTTAAATAAGATATGTCGTGAGATAAAACCTTTGCCAACAAAATGCTACGTATGACTTCCTATTGTACAAAAGATCTTATTCCCGTCCGTGAATTCTAAAGGTCCTGACGTGGTCTAGTACTGTGAACAAGAAGAAGATATCGAAGGGTGAGTTGCTACCTTTAAAAAGCTGTTCTCGTGTATTTATTGTCACGGCTTCTTGTATCATATTTTCTAAAACTATCGCAACTTAAGTTTATCCTTGGCAAACCAGTCCAAAATTTCCTAACATTTGAGCGCAAAATGCATTTTTTAAATGCAAAAGAAAGTGAATGATGCGTAAATCAGCCGATATTCTTTATTGTCAAACTACGATGAGAAAAAGAATTTGTTTCTGCTCTGGTGTTTTTTGAAAGAGATGTGGTAAACTCTTTGTTGTCCACGACTGTGTTATTTTGTTTATGTACGATATTAACAAAGCGCTGTGTTCACTGAAGTTGATTTTCTCCGTTGCTTAAGTTAAAACAGTCGTTTTCGTGAAACAAGTAGTACGGCTAAGACACCAAAGGAACTGTAAACAAACAGCAATTGAAAAAACGAAATTTTGTACTATTCAAAGCATACATGCTTCGTTCCTTTAAAACGCAACAGTCAACGACAACTTACTGTTCGTTGCAATAGGTTCATGTCTTCTTACCTTTTTTTAAATCAACTAGACTTCAAACTCTGTAACAACCGAGTGCTGCTACGTAATCTAACAATTTTGTGCAAGTAAAATGTTCTATAACAAGGTAAATACGTACTGTATTTCTCCAGACAACTCTAGCAGGGTTGTATTGCTGTTGATGCACTGTTGGTGTTCACGAACTGGGAAGGTAAAGGACATTTTTAAAACCGCGATCGGACGGATTTAAAGCAAGATATTGAGTGCCAAAACACCAGTAAGGGGAAGTGGTAAAAAGGTTATCAGTGCACGAAGATGATTGGCAACAACTTCATAAAGTATCTTTCCCCTACACTACTAAAAAAACTTTTCAGTTTTTAATACAAGTTCTTGCAAAAGATTTTAGCTATCAATGTTTTTCTGTACAAGATGGTTATTTCTGGTAACGAAACTTGCACATTCATCCAGACCGAAAAAAAAATTATTACGCATCTCTTATGATAATATCCTAGCATCAAGGTTTCATGCCAAAATGGGAAATGCAGCAATCATTATTTTGGAACTTTCTCTTTCTGCCAAACTTTTTCTGGCAACTGCTGCCTATTATTCGCAAGTTATCATGAACTTGATTATATTAATCAGTAAATTCTTCATTTACAAATGCAGATTAGAAAAATGTAAGCCGAAAGATCCTTTTTTATAATAACAATAAATCTTCTTCTTATTATTATTATTAAAATTATTATCATTAAAATTATTATTATTATTATTATTACTGTTGTTGTTGTTGTTATTTTATTTTATTTTATCGCAATCTCTAAATATTGCAGTAATACAGGTTGTCATAAAGATATCTTTCTAAAACTTTAACATTTGCAAGTTCTGTTGGACATTAGAGGTATACTTTAAAACTTTAAAGTCTCGGTAGCTTACGTGAAATTAGATGGTAGAAAAACTTGATAAACTGCATGGGTGACAGGTTGATTTGACCGGGTGAGAGTCCTTTCTTTGTTTCTATCCTCGTCCATTATACACCCATTCTCAGCAAACCAGGGACTTTTGATGTCGCACCACTAGTATATATTACTTCTTGCATATCGTGGTGCAGCTATTGCTAGAAATGTACTTTATTTGATCTTTATCATTCAGAAAGTTACCAAGAAAAAAATTATGGTGTAGGCTTCCAAAGTTTTTCTCTAACGATTTTTTGTTGCCTGACAAATAAAATTACTTTCAAGCACATTTTTATTTGTTAAACGATATTCGATTCTACTAAGTATCGTGTTCGTTTTAAGTGTTTGAATATAAGTAAGTAAAGTCAGCAATAGTAAGCCGTGAAGGCAATTTTTAAGTATTGAATTTTTGTTATAAAGCGTTGTCGCTTGGTTTTAAGTAAATTACGTTACCACCGCCCAAGTTCACGATTTTTACTGGCTTATTTTTTTATTCAAGCATGTTTTCTGAAGTTTTTACCTTTGCTATCATCGTGCGTAAGTTTATTTTGTTATTCAAGCATGTTTTTTGAAGTTTTTACCTTTGCTACCATCATACGTAAGTACAACAAGCATAACTTTGGAACTGGTTAAAATCTCTGGGGAAAAGAATACAAATTATGTGTGCAAACTGGCTTTCATTTTTAGGAACAGTAAATTATGTAACCATGTACTACGGAAATATTTTACGTACTAAATGTAGCCTGCAAAAAATGAGCAAGCTTGCAGCATATACTAAATGCGCTTTTAATCGACTGCTGGTAAGTTATAAAGTATTACCCACTAAATGGTCAAGAAATAAGGGTAACTGTAATTTGAGAAATACTGAAGAGGATGAAAGCAATATATAACGGTAACAAGCTAGAAACCGGAAATGCGTCTTAGTTATGCGAGAAATTCTTGACGGAATAACTTTGGTACAAAAGTCAAGCGAATGTACAAAGAGACTTTGCAACCCAATGGCGTTCACATCAACTTAAGAAGAACTATCGTGTTTTTGCCTTTTTCAAAGTATTTGAGGTAAGCTGATCCTTGTTGACCCTTTTAAAACAAAGGAGCTGCGGTATTATTTATTAATTTCCTTGTACATGTCCAGTTATCATCGTGTCGGTAACGTAATTTACATTTTCGAGACACATTTTCGGCAGATAAGGGGGCTTGCAAACCGTCCAATTTCTTAGTTAAAATAAAAAACAAAAAAATAGCCTGGTTGTGTTTACCTGCTACACGACATTTTACGGTTAAAATTTCTTCATTTTAGCCTCCCCGCAGACAATTCAGTCTCCTTTAATATTTTTCCGTCGGTTAGAAACACATACGCAACCCGTTTGTGTCGCAAAAACGTACAATCTTAGTTCAAGTTTATATATCGTTGACAAAGAAACTGGCAGAGTTTCATAACCATTTCTCTCAATTAACTATGGTGAAACCCGAAAGATAGGGTTAAAGCTAAGGATATTGATGAATATCTAGGACATAACGCTTCTCGTTTTGAAAGCAGGTAAACATGGAGAGTATCATCAACATGTACTACAAGTTCCATGAGAATCTACCCAATCCGATGATTTATCTGT
>JAOBYE010067786.1:0-21054 GCA_025403585.1 Parazoanthus swiftii
AACTGTGGACCTTTTTTGGTCTGTGGGGGGGGGGGGGCGTACGCACCCCGCGCACCCCCCCCCCTGCCTACGGGCCTGATCAACTGGAACTGCGTCATGCATTCTGTCTTCAAAACTGAATATTACGGGTTGCTTACTGTGGAAATTTGTGGCGTCGTTGAAATTGGAATTTGCCTGCATTTGTCTCTTGCTGCACTGAACTTGTTGTACTTGATTGTTTTTTTCTGACCTTTAGCAGTCGGCACGTTTGAAAAGAGCAGGTGTTTGGTAGCTGTTCACGGCAGTGATGTTCCTATCGTTTATCCGCAGGCAACTGTTTCTACTGTGTAAAACATTCTGATTATACACTGATAGCTTTCATGCTGTCTTAGGCTTTCGTTGTACAAACATGTGGTGCTACACATCTCAAATATCTTCACCACGCACAATACAAGCTCTTACACCCGGGTGTACGCTGCAAAAATTTGCTCTTGAAGCAAAGTGCCCTTGTGTTTATCGGCATGTATGAGGTTTTTACACTCAGTTTGCAATTTCAATTTGCTTTGGTTTGGTTTTCTTGAACCAAGCCGCTTTACTGAATAGAGCAACAGAAACATAACCTTAAAAGGTCAGCCGAATTGTCTAACCTCACAGACAGTACCATCGTTGAAAACCTGTAGTAGATTCGGATTCTGAATAGCTCAGTTGTGAAATATTTCACTAAAAATCAGACGTCGGAACCTCTTTTGTTGTATTTTCAGATGAAAGACCCATTATAAAAGTCTGTTTCATAATGAGCGGGATTTCTAGTTTTTGAGCAAGCTTATCAATCCATGATAAAACTGATTAGCATTGCAGGTAGAAGCAAAAGGGCCTCCCTTTCTGGAACTCTGATAATTTTTACCAGGTTGGTCTTTTGATTCGTAATACCCAAACTCGAGAACAAATGCACAAAATTTAAATTAAGTCTGAAGCAGTTTAGTGTGTAACTATTCTCATATTCAATCAAACTTTTGGAAGAAAACGGAATTGCTTCCCGGTTTATACCAAATGAGAAAGTGTTCTTGGTTTTGCCGAATTTCATATTCACTTGCTAGATAAATTGTTATCAGTATTGTTGCGATAACTTTAGCTATTCAGTTCTCAGCTTACATGTTACAAATTCGGTCAAGTGTCCGACTGGGCAGGGCTCGCTCGATTTTATCTTCTTTGGCTATCATCATGCACGAGTCTTGGCAAAGATATCAAATGCTTCATGGATTCACAACACATGTTTGCTTTGAAAGGTCTCTCTCAAGGACGATTAGTTGACGAATATACGTATGAAGCATGTCTTTGTAAAAGAGCCATTACTTGCTAAAAGTCTATTTATAGAAACGCTTTGAAAATTTTAAACCTGTCGTTTTTAGTTACGTAATATTGATCTTGATAACCAAGATGGAAACGGAAAATTTTCCTCCCTCCTCATCAGTCCCCCTCTTCTGGAGGAACTGTTGAGGTGCATCTTCCATGCACTCCAAGCTTAGAAACAAAATCTGAACTTACAAACGATCAAGAAAAGTGCTTTATGAACTACGCCAGAATATACTAAAACAAAACTAGAGGTGAAAGGCATTTTCGGTACCCCAGTTATAGACTTATACCTATACAAACCAGAAAAGACTGTTTCAATCCTAATTAGAACTCCAAAAAACTGAGAAAAGTAATAGTATCAGTAATAGTATCAGTAATTTAGGTAGTAGCAATATAGTAGTAGTAATACACTTTTTTATTAAGAGCAAACGTAATAAGAAAAGTGAGACTCAAAACGCCTGAAAAATAAAAGCAATTTTAAAAAATCTGAGGCTGAAATGAAAATGTTAAGAAAAAATAAATCTAATAAAATGGTGAACTGGCTCAACAAGCAATCTCACTCAGCATCTTACAGTTAATAAATGTTGTTACTGCTTATTTTAGTACAAACAAACTCAATTGTAACAAAATCTGTGCTGTACAACTCACATGTATTCTCTTGCCTCAAGTCACTAGAAAACTGACAGACCATACACAAGCGCCTAAAGGTATTTTATATGATTTTCAGCCATTAAAAAATATATGGCAGTTAAAAACAAAATAAGAACATTTTAAGTGCTGAATAAAATAAGAACATTGAGCCTGAGCAAAAACTTCATTGGTTCTTAATTTAAAAAAGTGTATTAGCGATGGTTGTTGACAGTGATAACAATGGCAATATTAAGTGTTGGTAAAAGAACTGAGTGGAGTCCAATTCGGTCTGTAAACATATAAATGCATGATAACAAAATTGGAAGATTGCGAAGCGGGAGTCCAAATTTTTCACCACGAGTACCATACCATTCATTACGTACACTTTTTTTTTTATTAAGAACAAACTTAATAAGAACATTGAGGCTGAGTTTGCCCGAAAACTAAGAACAAATTAAGAACAAACTGAGGCTGAATCAAATATTTATGCAAGTGTACAAAGTTGAACTGCAGTAGTCCTACAGTACTCAGCTCTCCGATAACGCACCCATGGCATTCAAAATAAAGTTTGTCTTGCAAACGGCACTTTAAATTTCTTGTGAAACAGTGCACAAAAGCACCTTATCGAATTTTAGGCGAATTTAACCCCCTACAGAAAACATAGCAGTTAAGAACAAAATAAGAACATTTTGAGGCTGAAATTGTGGGGAAAATAAGAACAATGAGCTTGAGCAAAATGTTACTGGTTCTTAATAAAAAAAAGAGTGCATTGGAAAGTTATGTGTCTGTCCCAAATTAAAACCGACTAACAGCAACTATTATTTTCAACGAAGGGCTGTATATGGTTACTTTCTTACAATATTACGCAAAGGCCCGTTAAATGAGTAGTTAAGTTTATTCAGTTGTCAGTTCTTTAAAATGTTCGAGGTATAGAATGTTTTGTAAACTTTGAAGTAATTATCACTTTTCTTGTCAAGAAGGACTCCATAATTTAATGATTAATTAACTGTTGCTATCAGATGCCTTTTAAATGAGCACCAAGTAGAAATTATTTGATCTTCTGCAAATAACTTGATGCGTTATGTTGGCCAGTTTGACTTTGTCACCCTATCATTTTGTCATGTCAAGGTCCTTTACTCTTTATAGTTGTCACTTTATCTACAGAAACGAAAACTATTAATAGAAATTCAAATTTAAAGCTCGGCAGCGATTGAAATGCGATCACCTGTCAACTTACTGATACTTATTTTCTGTTTATCTACAAAAACTGATTGAACCATGTATGTCCGATTAAATGAAATTGTTTTAATTTAAGGCCCCATCAAAATTTTTAGTTTATCATCTTTTTTTATCTGAAAAATGTAATGCGGGCGGGCTGATGTATTTGTTACCAAATATACTTCTATCAGTATAGAAAATTTTTTCTCCGCAGATCTACGTAAACTCAACAGAACTTAGTTTTAGAGGTATTTAAGGGCATTCTAGAAGCAGAAATTTTGAATGAGCAAAAACAAATTGAAATACCGATAATAAGATAAATACCAGAAAAAGATCGACGCGGCCACGGAATTTCGATGCGGGCGGGAGTGATAAACTAGCAATCCTTTCAAAAGGGCCTAATTAAAATTACACAAGTACTTATTTAATGAATGCTTGTTGAGTAAAGCGAGTCAAACATTTTTAAAGAAGTGTAGCTACCGTAACAGAGTCAATATACAAAACCGTTGCAAAAATGTTCATTCTCCTTTCAGATTTCTAAAGCGTGCACATTATTGCTGAAATCTGGTCCAAATTTATGCATTGTAAAAGTTTGAGATGATGCATATCTCACCTGGCCGGGGAGAGTTATAGAGCCTGTGTGCGTTAGAAATAAGGGCCAGACAAATCGATGAGATTTCAGAACCTTTTGAATTTAACACAGTGCAATATTGTAAAACAATTAATGTTAATGTTATATACCGATTTAAATACCAATTCAAATTTTCAGCTCTCTAAATGATCTTACTAAATAATCCCATGCAATGATTGACAAAAACTGCATGACGTTAGCTGACATACAAATATGTTCACTACAACAACGAACGAAGCCCTCTGATGCAGTCAGTATAACCGTTTACGCCCATAGCTAGCTATGCATGCATGCATGGTCTTTTGTGATGTTAGTTTTTGAGATTTTTTAAATCTGAACTTTCTGGCTTAATTTCGTGGGGAAGGAGAAAGGTACTCAGTTCTACGGAGACGAGCCAGTTTATAGGCAGTATGTTTGGAAGAAATATTTGATACTCAATAGTGCGATTAAATAACAAAATATAGCCATAATTTATAAAAAAAAAAAGTTGTTAAGTTGCTTGACTGAGGGCCTTTTAAGGCCATGTTAAACGAGTCAACTTCCGGCAACGACGATTTTCCGCGCAACATGTCACCGGGGACGACTTTCTGCGCAACACGGAACCCGGCATTGGTTTCAAAATCTTGCAGCCACGCAACATTGTTGCGCGGAAAATCGTCTTTGCAAATTGACTCGTGTAACACTGCCTTTAAATTCATGTGAGCGGGATGATATGCCCCTCTTGTCGGGAACTGCGCTCCATGCTTTAATGTCTTTGTTTTTAGACAAGGATGAGAAAAACAGACTGGTCCGCTTGCCGTTTCAGTCCGCACTTACCGTGATGGAAAAACTTTATAGTCTTATTATCTATTGTAGGCAAGCAAATGTTCATCCTGCGGTAAGCATACTAGATAGGTAAAGGCGAGACGAAATTTTCCCATGTATGAATGGCACGCGCAAAGTTCCATCTCGCCAAAGTGGGCCACGAGTTTAAACCAATTTAAGTAATTTGAAAAATGTCATCTATAAGAAGTAAATTTTCGACTGATTGCAGTTGAAACTTGAATGTTCTGTTTTACCTACACAGTCAGTAAATGTGTATGTAAACTACGCATTCAAGTAGAAAACGTAGATGACTTTATATAACCAAACAGGCCTTAACGAAGTACAAGCACTGAACAACTCACGGATAGAGAAGTGGAGCTATCACTTTTCAGACGAAAAGAGCGATTATATATAATTTTTCAGCAGCATTTGGAACTACTTAAAGTTTGTATCCGTCATCTTCTTGACTTCGAGGCGAGACTGATCAGTAGCAAAAGGTAGTAGAACTAAAAGTTTTCGTCAGTGAAGTGTATCTGAGAGAGATGGCATGACCAAACGACGGACCTGGTAGTCATAGTATCAAATGCTATTTAAAGAGACAGTCTAGTTTATTCTGGACGAGACAAGTGACAAATTGAAGTGAGAAGAAATAATGGGCTATTGATGAGCATTACGAACCATATCAACAAACACTTAACCAAAGCATGTTTGATTAAGGTTACAAGTTTGTTTGACATTAAAGTGATTACTTTATGCCGTCATCATTTGGCACTGCGATCTCCACCTGACGGTTTTGCATGCGCATAAGTTAAAAAGACAATTATGAGGCAAACGACTTTTGCATCATAATGGTATTAGCTTCAGATCGATAAGCATCTGTTAATTATGCTTTTTACAATATAATTTTAATGTTTAATGTTCTCCAAAGGTAATAAAAGCGTCGGGAAATGTACCTTACGAAATTTGATGGTGTACAAAACCCTAGCCATCAGTAATGCATACAAGCATGTAACTATAACAAAGTCGTGCATCTTTCTACATCGAATGTTTGACAACTGGTCTTAGAAACTACACCATGCACAGATTATGGAGTCGTGGACGACTCGAACTTCCAAAATGAAGGTTGCTGAACGACTGGTATTCTAAACAGCCAGCCTTCCTGCATGAACATAACTCGAAATTTGACACTTTTCAGTAATCTTCTTTTTTTTTAAGATCTTTCAGACAAATGGAACGCAACCGTGCGTTAGACGGCACGAACTGTGACGGAGTATTATGTTTCAGACCAAAAAAAGTACAGTGGGACCACGATTTAACGAAGTGTCAATGGACTGGGGAAATTAGTTCGTTATATCGAGTGTACGTTATGTCGAGGTTCTGTTCCACACATTTTCTGTAACTCTGGCCGAGCTGTACGAAGAATTTTGTTTGTTATGTCGGTCTATCTAGAGGTAGTAAGCTTAACTAAACACTTGTATTGCGACAGACGAAAGCATTAAGTCCGCTTCACAATAGCGACGCAAGCGTATTCGCAATTGCAAGACAAAGGAAATTTTTGGTTTTTTGCGCTTGCAATTGTGATTTCCTTCAAATTTTTCTGGTGTGAACCAATTTTTGCTGCTGCTTGCGATTGCGATGAGACTGCGAATGTGTCACTAGTGTGAAGCAGGCTTTAGAGTCATCAGTGCTTTCGTATGCTCGTACACATATTTTCTTAGAAATTCTTCCCTCTTCCCTTCCCTTCCCTCTTCTTCCTTACCCCTCAACAAAAAGTGTACTCATGCAAGTGATGTTTTGTAAGACTTTAAAACCCAAACTGAAAAGTCCTTTTAGGCGGTTTGTTTAAAACATCTGTGTATCATGTATAAGTGTAATATGGGTTTCCATACTAAGTTTTTGGCTGATGAAGAGGAACAGAGTTTGTAAAACTAGTGCAAGGAGCTCTCAATGGAGTTCTCGTTTGAACAAGAACATTATCAGGCTAATGTTCCTCTTCATTCGCCGTGTTGCTTACCTAAAGTTTGGTCATATTCTCCAATGAACCGTCGTGTAAGGTATCTCACCGTTAGAGCTAAAACCAAAATACATTGCAAGATTTTAGATAAATACAAGGTCTAAGTCTAGAGCAGAAAGAACTCGCTCTATGTCGTCTTAGCTCCAAGGCCATACGCAGCTTTGTACATCTCTGGAGGAGGGCAGGGCAACGACAAATCTTGAAGCTGTAAACTGCTATTCCTTGTGTTTAATAATCGGTGTTTTCTAAAAATTCAGTGGAAAACATGCAGTTTGTTGAAGGGGAGGGGGGCGTCAGTTGCCCCCCCCCCCCAAGAGGCCCCAGCTCTGTACGGCCTTGAGTTCACAATGATATCGGCGTCTAACTTTCCTTAACTCGCCTCATCAGTTTACTTTAAGTCGCAAGGGTACGTGTATTAATTTCTCTTAATTCGCACTATCTGGTCTTATCTTGCTTAACCCGCTTTACCTCGCCTTATCTCGCATAACATGATAACGTCACAGGGCAGCCCGTCTCAAAATTTCATTAAATCTTTCTTTCTTGCCAGAAATTGTAGCGATTAAGTCCAGTGTTAGCCTTAATAAGTGGCAGAATATTGACTTAACATTCAACTTTTAGATCTTCAGTGGTCGCAAAATGCTGTACTAAATTCACAATACCCTTTATACATCATATATACCGTACTTTTACTCTACTTCATAAGATTCTGAAGATGTTTCCGATAGCAGTACTTAACTGCTAACAGTTTCAAATATCAAACATCAACAGTTTCAAAATTAATGAAACTTTCAACTTTTTAAATTTTGTGAAATAATCAACATCAACATTTTTACCGTTAAAATGCATTAAACGGTCGGAACAAAGGTTTTCGCCGTCAAAATTGGTGGTTAGCGCATCAGTCATCTTGGTCCAGGTTTAGCAAATAGAGCTGAAGTCACTAACTGCAGAATCGCAAGTAATTTAGGGATCCTACTTGGATGATTCGTAGGCTACAAACGGGGTCATTTGCGCTGATCCCGTTTGTAGGCTGGACAGTCTGTTAATGTGGATGCGATTGTCTTTCTTTTAGTACTGAATATATTAGTTGAGTATACAATTTACATGTAACACTGACCACAGGACAGCTGGGAGTTTAGCTGTGCACCTTGCTTGAGATGACTTCAGATTAAACATGGACATAGACAAAATACGAGGTTGGAAGACCGATAACTGGGACACCAAATTCATTTTGTTGTCGTTGTCACTATTTTCCTAATCCGGTTGTCCGAAAGTGACTCTTCAATTTACCCTGGGCTACACTTTTGTTTTAATACATCAAAAACTAAATCGCAATGAGATATTGTTTCATTTGCGTTTTATAAGAATTGTTATTTATTATCGTTATATGGTTATTATTAATACTATTATTTTTATTATTTTTATTACTACTATTCACTACTACTACTACTACTACTACTACTACTACTACTACTATTACTACTACTACTACTAGCACTACTACTACTTTCTATAGAATTACGCAATTCATTCTTATGACTGAAGTACCGCTGTTTACGAGAAAAGATCTCAAAAATGTGTACCCTTTTTATGATCTGAGCTCAACTTTCACACATTTATTCGCTGAAACACGTAGTTTTAAAGTAAACCTTCGAAAGTCCAAAGGGTTTTTACCCTGTATATGGTCAGAAGGTCGAAAAAGTATATCCTGAAGGGCGACACACACCACACACCCGTATAGCTTAATTATTGGAGTAACCCCCCCCCCTCCCCCCTCCGGGGGAAAGGGACTATGACTATGTGCGTGTTCGGACTTTTGGCGAATACATGACTAATATGTCAACACACCATTGCAACGACACATTTGTAACTGGGAGCGGAAATAACCCATCAAAAATTCATTATCTCTCGATTGATTGAAAGAGCAGTGTGCTTATCGGATAGTTCCACACCAGCTTAAGAAGACGCGCACAGATTTGGCTTAGCTTTAGAGTAAGAGTTGTCTTCGGTAAAACTTATTTGTTAGAAAACACGTGTTAGGGGCATTGATAAAGCTGGTGTCACCCCAGCGCCCACGCAAAAAGAAGTACTTTCAGTTGTTAGAATTATAAACTTCAATTTAGCGTAATCATATTTGGAAAAGGGAGTAAACGGAGGGCTAGCTTTTTCAACCAGAAATCAATAAACAAAAACAATTTGACGAAAATGGATAAAAAAGATCCCCACTTAACGCTAGCTTTTTAAAAGGACTGTTGATATCTTTCTGTTCGGACGCGCGCCGGCGTTTCTAGAACTTTCAACTTAAAGTTTGTTGATAAAAGACATTAGCAGGACGGATTAATGCATTTGATAGGTCCTCTTAAAATACCGCATCTTGTTTTATTTCGTCGTTCTGTAAGCCAAGTTTTGAGCTAATAGTTGATGCATGCATCACAACAGTTGCTCTTTTTATTTTACTCGATCAAATCTCCTAATGTCAATTTGTAATGTAGACTGAGCTGGATTGGCAGTTATATTTAGAAAGTTGATCCTGCAGGCTTAATGAGTAGAGCCTTCACAGCGTTGTAGGTGCAGTTGTGAATTATATATGTGTGATAAGCCTCGTTTACAAGCTTTTTTTTTATTTAGGTACATAGCTTTTCAAGAATACTACCTTTGAAAAGTGCGAAGCGCAATGCTAAAAAGCAAACTTTAAGAACAAATTGCACGGCGGCTGGTATCTTTGTTTTGCGGGTAACATTAACAGAACTGAACTGCGGCTTGTTGCCCAAACAAAATTTGTCTTTCAACCATCAGATAATTTTGGTTTCCTCTCGGTTGGCTTTTTTCCCAACCAGTTACTGAAAACGCCGGCGACAATCTACTCTAAACAATGCGAGTTCCAATGAAAATAGTTTCATGCCATGAATCATGGTATTCCTCTTAAAGCCAGAGAAAAAGTATTATGTTCCTGATTTCTTCAAATTCTTCGAGTCATTGACTGATTCATAAGACTGAAAATTTACATGAAATAAAGGTAAATTGCATACAGCTCAGTCTTAGATTTATTCTTTTTATATTTAAGTAATATTTAAACTCGGAAGAACTTAAAAAAAAACTTCGGCTTAGTATAAAACATGAGAAGAAACTTAGGACTAACATTTTCAAATTTGTTTCAATTAACGTTTGTTTGTAAAAATTGGATTTTAAAGGGACTCGTGGTATTTGAGTTGGTGAAAAGGGTATCTTGATAGCTTGTGAAAAACGTGCAAGGGACATGGAAAATCAGCGTACAAGAGTGTTAGTGTTTGGTCGCCCTGTGCTGCGCTCCCTGTAATTATGAGTGACAAGGTGGAAGAGCAAGACTGCAATTAGAAGAAGTTACTCCTCAAGATGCTCTGTTCTAAGTGCTTTTCAATTGAGTCAATGCTAGAACTATCGGATCTTACTCATAGCCAATGTTTTCACCCGGGAAATCTTTTTACTACTTAAGTAAAAGTTTTAAACTGCCAAGACTTAAGTTGAAGACGGAATTACACATTTTGTAAGATCTTGATAGTCATGCAACTGAAACGAGTTGCTCTCGGATGCCAACCATTCCACTCAAAAGAGAATGTGGCATAATGACCTTTCTTTACTTTCTTCAGTTGTATAATAACACCACTTATGTGGGCAAACATAATAAAATTGTCTCTTTCAACTGGTCGAACTAACCTCACCACATGAAGACTTGCTTGGTTTCCACACAAATTTATGAAGAGTAAAATTAAATTACATTAGGGAAACTAATCTACTTGAATGAAGTTGCTGACCTGATACAAACTGGACCTTTATTTTTGACTCAAATGGAAATATTTAACAAGAAAAATCGACAAAACAGCTTGAGCCATAGAGAAGCTTATCTACCACCTTACATTTTCTTCATAGTAGACACTTTTACAACGATTTCCTACTTTTTCTGTACCTTTAATATATACGGGAAAGGATAATTCAGTTTTCGAAAAAAAAAAAGGCATAAGGTTAAATTTTTATTCTGAAAACTCGAGCTTTCGTTAATCCAGTTGGCAACTGTTGCCAGATTCCTGTTTTCCACTGTAACGGGTAACCTACATTGTAAGGTCCGCAACTTACAAACGAGTTTCGTAGAAGAAAAATTTGTTACTCTTTTCAGTTCTGGTCTCAAATTCTGCAGATTTACTCCATATGACGTGTACGAGTCCAGTCAGGAATAACTCTCAAGCATAACTTTAAGGAATGAGGTGTCTTATATTACGATAATCTACAGAAACGTTAAAGTGTAATCAAATATTATCAACTAAAAAGATCTTACTAAAATGGTCGGTCTTTTATTACGCCGTTATAGCTTTCTCTTAGCTCGGCGGTGTCCATGCATCGAGAATGTGGTTATCTAAATAGCTAGACTTCCCCACAAATGAGCACTCAATGATAAATTATCCTGTCATGATGTTACATGTTAAAGCGAATTCATTTCAAGAAATGTCACAATTCACCAATATCGATGCGCACTCTTAAGGGTCATCTCAAAGCAAACAGACGAGTATTTAGTAAGAATAACAAAGCGACTATGAGAACCTAATAACGGCTATCAGATATGTAGTCGAACCTTTACTTACCAGACTTGCCTACCCCATCCTTCCCCAGCACAATCGCTCTTACAGATCTCAGGTTATGGTTTTGACTTTGCCGTCTTTTTCTCATGTTTGACTTGCAGGTTCAACAGTTGTTGTAAGTTCCACTGCTAAAGAGAGGAATGACGTCTGTTAATAATAAAAAGCACCCAAGAGGTTTTAATTACTATAGGATTAAGTTTGCTCCGCTGAAAACAAAAAAAATCCGCTTCGGATGTCGCAAATAATGAAAAAAAGAATAACAGTATTAAGCTTGAGTAATCCTCGGCTGAGCCTCTTTAGAACGTCCGAAAGCGGAAGAAAACCAACAATTGTAGCCAATTTTAGAGTTTCAAGTTATCAAACAGTCTTGTGTATGTATTTTGTGAGTGCTTGATTTGCGCTAAACATTTAAAGTAAGGTGGGATCTGGGAAGTGTTAAAATTTATATTACTAATACACAACAATTTTACCACCGCGTCATAAAACCCAAATTTGTTGGTGAAAAAATTTGACCTATAGTGCGTCAGAAAGCGAAGGAGTTGTTCGTCTAATGAAAAAAGTTGTACGGAATCTTTGGCGTTAACTGAATCATTAAGTGTTCCGGCAAAGCCTTTAAGGCGTTCCAGCATTACAAGTCACCAGTCAAGTGCGTGTTACAAAGAATCAAAATAGAAGTGTTTCTTTTTAAAGAAAGCAATTGAAGTAGGTTATAAGTTATCGAGACTAGGCCTTATCACATACCGAAAAGATATCCGCAGATTTGATTCCAGACAGGTATGTTTTGCTGTTCCAAAACGCTACTCTCAATTTAGCCCTATTCCGCAGTCTGCGATCATTTGAACGGCCCTGCTCAGTTCACAACCCAACACGGTTTGCTTGCAAATTGTTTCCTGCGCCACCTCAGTCATCAACGTGTAACATAATGAGGTGGGAGCCCTCGTGCAATATATAATCATATACCCAATTGTTTGAATAGCTCTCGTGTCATTTGCCCCGGTATTAAGCTGTCAACGAATATGAAACGTCTTGTTCGCAGGCCAGCAATGTGGGCATGTTACTGACGTTTTATGCTTAAGAGAGAAGAAAGCAGCCGTTTGACCCTGCCAGTGCATGTGATCTTGGCGACAGACAATTGCTCTCATCTGATATACAATCCACTGGCAACAAAAACAGATTTTTAATTGAATGTCTATAAACAGCCACTTCTAATCGGCTCTTTTAATCTACAGTTAAGTAAAATGTTTCTCGGATCACGAATAAAGATTAATGCATGACTTGTCCTGCGGCACACGCCATTGTAAAGCTACTAGCGACCGCATAGGTGGGCGTGAAACGAGTTTTAAACCATTAATCGTAGTTCAATGTGCTGTCTACACAAATCCTGACTAGTTTTATTAATTAAATAACAAACGTTTCACTAGTCCATTTAGATTGGCTGAAAAGTCTTTATACATGACTGAAAAAAATGAAAATTACTTTCTGGACTAAATCTGAGGTCAATTTTTTTATATACCAGGAAGGCCGAAAGAGGGCGGTCAATTTGTGGTTTGTTCAATAAACGTTGGTGACATATATGGTATGTATTCCGACGTCTGGTTGAGTACAGTAGAAGGTTACCGTTTCATGCGTTAGACGTTAGCGATAGTAATAGTACTCCGCAAGAGCAAATGAAATGCTCTCAGTACGCTACAGCTAGCTCGATTTGTCAGTCCTCTATTCGAATCAAATCTTTACGGTGAAAAACGCACCTTTTCGACTTTTTGTTCATTTTGTTTTGTTAATCAAACCTCGCAGTGTCAAGGCTCGTACCTGTTGAAGCATGACCCAGTTATTTTACAAATTAGTCTTCCATGCAGTGTATAGCTTGCGGTTAAAAGTCCTTTGTCGATCACTCATTTGAAGAGTTCAAAGAAACCGACATTGTGGTTGACAAAAACCGATATTCTATACCAACATTATCTGAAGTATAATCTCAATAATAACAATAATAAAAATAATAATAAAAGTAACGATAATGATAATCAGAACGAAGAAGAACATCAAGAAGAAGAAGAAGAAGAAGAAGTAGAAGTAGAAAAAGAAGTAGAAGAAGAAAAAGAAGAAGAAGAATTTTATTGAGGTTGCCAACATCACAAACTAGTGTGGCTTTTAAAAGACACCTCTAAAATTAACTAAAACCTACTTATTACCAACAAGTATGTGTCTATTGAAAATACAAGGAAAGTTAAAGCGAGAACGACACGAAATGCATTCGTGTCATACACAGGGAAACCTTAAAAAGCTACTAATTACAAGCAATGTATAAAATGGTAAAGCAAGGGATTAAAATTTTTCTTGGGCGAGGCCAAGCTTACAACAGCAAAAATAAACAGCTTAAAATTTTGAATGCAAGCCGGATAGCCATTGACCATTTGAACCATCTGCAAGATGCCGGCTCCGGAAAATTAATTTGCTCCATAACAGTGTTTCTTTTTCGATACCCGCACTCGGCTCAACTCACAAATGGCTGCCCACATTGATCAAACAGCTGCAAAGCTTTTCTTAATGAGCTCGTTTTGTTTGCCGACAGTTTTTAATTGTTTTTCTTTACGAACTTGAGCGAAAAGTTATTAATTTCCGATCTCAATAAAGTAGAACCGAACCAACTTTCAAATAGACCCGCTTCAGACGTTCAAATTTTAAACAAGGCTCCCTGTCCCGATTGCCCCTTCCTGTTTAATATCCCCCCCCCCCTCCCCTTATTGCAATTGAATAGCTTTAAGTCCACAGTTGCGACCTCTGTCTAACAGTGAGCTAGTTAACGCTTTCTTCAAAGTCGAAGAAATTTTCAGTGTTATCGGTACTCGTACTTAGTCAATTGTCTAAATAATCTTGCCCCGATACCAATCTGTTACAGGCCTTTGAACAATCCTCAAATGCCACAGTTACAACACCGCCACAAATCTCCCTTCCGCCAGCACGTGGCCGAAATTCCAAAGCTCCTTGAAATATGCTGGATGGCGTTAGTCCGGGGGAGGGGGTTCATAATCTAAGTTTGGGTAAGGAGTTCTGCCCACGCAGAAACTCAAACCATGACTCTGTTCATGAGAAAAATTCTCGCAAATTCATACCCTGTTCACGATTTTCAGCTAAAATTTTACACATTTATATTCGCTAGATCTCTTTATGGTAAAATCTTTAGATTTTAGGTTGGACATGCCCCCCTCCTCCCCAGCGTGCGGGCCGTAAAAGGGTTAAAATCTTTAGTCATTGGGGACTGACAGTTTTGACAGAAAGGAGGTCTTCTGACTTTCAAGTCAGCTTTTGTTTTCGTGAGTGGAAGTGTACTGTTTAAAAACTATCAACAACACAACAAGAAAAGTGAGCAGCACACTTTTCTGAAAAACGACCTTTTGAGAACATACGAAACAAACAATGTGCCGGAAACTGTCCCTGAACAAAAAATCATGCAAACCCGCGACTTCCCGATTACGAAATGACTATTCCTTGCTCTTTCGAACAAATTTAAAAATTATGTTAAAGTATTTACTATAGTCAGTACTGGTTATTTCAATATTAACTACGTACTAAAATAAACCCTGGACTAAGCTATTGGAATACTTCTGTAATGTAGTGGTTGAAAGGTATAAAGGAATTTTAATGCTAATCCTATTTTCGAATACTTCAACAGGTTCCACCTCCTGTGAACATATATATCATACACAACTCTTTTAAAACTTTACCCAGCCCCGTCTTTGACTGAACAGTCTGACCTCGATCACGCTAACAGACGCTAAATCAAAGGTTGCGTTTTTGGCAGAAAGTACCAGAAAGGTAGAACATTCGAAAAGCCTTCCATTTATGGAATTACGCGCACTGTTTAAAGGGAAAAAATCAAGTCGAAAGTAATGGTGACACTTAAAAGAAATAAGACATGCACGAATCTTTGAATGTTTCAAATACGCATTTAAAATGTCTCGATCCTCATGAAAATATATCTTCTTGAACTTTAAATTATTGAAGTACACTCTTGTTTTTTTTTTTTGAGAAACTTGTTAATAAGAACATTGAAGTTGAGATTGTCCAAAAATTTAAGAAAGTATACAGGATAAGTTAAGAATATCCTCAGGTTCAGGCAAATTTAACATGTTCTTATATAAAAAAGAGTGTAGATGTGAACTCCTTGCTACAAAAGTTAATAACAGTAGATTAATAACTATAATGATAACTATCAGAACGAAGAATAAAAAGAAGAAGAAGAAGAAGAAGAAGAAGGAGGAGGAGGAGCAATATTCAGAATAAAAACAACATTAAGAACAAAAAGTTCACTAATGGTTCAATTTGTTTTGAGTGTGAGTTTACAATACAGAAGTAATTCTAAGAAAGAGAATGGTAACATGGGAATCAAAAAACAAGTTTTAGCTTTTCGTCTTAGCGTATTAACATATTAAAATAACAAAGTAAATTGCGTTTTGCATTTTCGAACTTTTGAAAGCTAAAAACAAAACAATTAGATAAGGTGTTCCTTGTTTGAGTTAATTTTAGAATTAGTCGACTAATCGTTGTTCGTCTGACACAACCTTCCTACTGATCCATGGTCTTCACTCATAGAAAAGAACGGAAAGCAAGGAAATAAAAGCAGAGATTAGTCAGTCCTCACATGTAACATGTCTAACTGACAGTTTTATGTCAATTTATGTGTTTCTTTTAACGCAAAATTTTTTCTCTAAAAAAAATTGACCCGAAGGCTGACCTCGCAATTTAAGGTGTAACCGGTTGAAGGGTTTGAAAATTATATTGGTATTAGTTCCTTTATACCGTTCGTCCTTTGCATTATGGAGGTATTTTAATGCATTTTACTATTTAAATTCCATTTACAGATAAAAGCTGGCCAGTTAGCATGCAAGCGGCTATGGCCTTGTTCATTACTTTACACTGCAACAATCAAGCTTAACTAAGAACTGTTGTTATGGCAACCATTACTGGACAACATGTCCGCCATTTTCGACGCCATCTAGGATTTTTGAAAATTTTCTTTTTAGCAAGTTTGAAGCACATGTGGACCCTGAACCCAAACTGAACCCAAAAATTTAACAAAACGTATAATAACATTTTTTTAAAAAAAGTAAAAAGGAATTAATTAGGATTCAACTTAAGATTATTATAATTCAGTTTTAAAGCGATTCATAGACAAGCTCCATTATATTTACAAGAACTTATCAGCCTAAAGGAAGATAAGAGATACAACTTAAGATCGTGTGCAATGGGAATCATGCTTCAAGCGCCAAGAACTTTAACTAAAAAGACATTGGGTGACCGCGCTTTTATAGCTGCGGCACCCAAACTGTGGAATGGGTTACCATCACAAATACGAAATGAGCCCAATTTTAATAGGTTTAAAGTTTTACTTAAGACCCATCATTTTAGATTAGCTTTCCATTAGATCCGCTGTTATCCGTTGGACTTGAACTTATTAACGCTGACAGTTTAATTTTATGTAATGCGCATTTGATCATATGTTTACATGTATTTTGCGCAATATAAATATTATTATTATTATTATTATTATTATTATTATTATTATTATTATTATTATTATTAAAAATGCTGATATCCAATAGCCGTTTTGTTGTTCGGTTTTCTTTCGCTCTGTTACAATGATTTTGAACTCAGCTGCGCCCACTTCGCGCAACTAAGCAAATATTGATTTCTTAGCGACTGGTAATTTTGGATGCATTTCTGGCTCTTTAGATAACTTCATTTCGGAAAAAGGTATCCCCCAGATTAAAAAACGTACCACCTGGAATTAGCAAAACCCTTAGTAAAAATCAAAATATATCAGAAAAATCCAAACTATAACAATTTAAACTCCATAATCACTACAGTTTTATTCCCATTCCCATAATAAACTGAACATTCCATTCGGTAGATCCAGTACTGTATGAACTTAGAACTATAATCATAATTAGCGATATTCCTATTGGATATGATATTGAACTAAAGCTAAAAACCGAAACATAACCAAGCCATGATATGCTAATAATTAAAACTTTATAAATAAACAAACAAGTAACAAAGATCGTACCGTCCTTTGGTTCGCTCAAGCACCAGGCATTGGCATTAAGTAAGAACTTAAGTCACTAAACCCAGCGAAATACCAAACACTTGCTTGCACAACAGTTTGCACGCTAAACTGAATTACTGAACAAACGTTTTGCGAGTTATAATAAAAAGACGTGCTTGGATAAAACCGTAGCAAATCTTACGCAACTCTTGTCTCTTGAACAGACTACGACTGTGCAACCACATTAAACCTATAATTATAATAAATCTAGGGTTGAAAGAGGTAATTGCCAAGGAATGACCGCAAAGAAATTGACACCAGCACTTATGATAACGAGCTGTATGGGTAAGAGCTACTAAGCAGGGCAAGGTTTTTAGCTGAATAGATCTGAAGTGGGATGTACGTGTCTAGAATAGGATACACTTCAGTCACTGCTACTTTGGAGGTCAGGTCTAAAGTCTGGTAATTTGGTTTAAGGTCTCTTTGTTATGGTTTTCTCAAACAATGTGGCCGTATTCATATTATGAGGCAACCATTGTCTTTGAGAACAGCTGTCTGTCCCTGAATACTGATAGTTAAACCCAAAGATTTGGTTCTCTGAAAAGGAGCAAGGGATTGCGAAACTTTTGGGTAAAAGAAACGTTGATAAAAGCAAAGAACTTCATCAGTCTAGAAACATTTTCAATTAGGTTCCTGCAAGAGCGCCAGCTAAAGCTTTTTCGTATTTCTTTTTTCTAATAATTGGATAATTTGAGTTTGTTGATAGAGTTTTTCTTGACATATAGGGAAAAACGCGTGCATGTAGCTGTGAGTGGCAGTCTTGGTGAGCTTTATGTATGATTTTGTCTTGAATTTTGTGCACAGTGTACAGTTGAGAATGGAAAACCCTGTTTAAAACTATTTGACTAAGGACAGTATTGGCAACTTTTCAAGCAAATAACCAAGCTACCTAAAGCGTTATCTAACTTAGGAAAGAATGTTTTTAAATTTTTAAAAATAGCTCTAGCCTTTTGGAAGTGTTGTTGCCAAAATTTAGAAGTATTCCTTGTCATGCATATGTTTTGATATCGTGTTTACAAAGAAGATGCGGAGTTGTATACGTACAATTCGCACAGTTTTCAGACGATTAACACGCATATTATCGGTTACAGTAAACATTTATGAAAGTAATAGTAATAAAAATGAAATACTGATATAATAAACCAATATTTCACAATGTATAATCGTATGTGTTATAAGCCCCAGTGGCTATAAACAACAACTTCAAGTCTAAGCCAGTTTCCAAGTTCTCGTACATTTGATGTATTTCTATCTTACTAGCCTTGGCTCAAAGTTTTGTTTCATGGCCAGTGGGGCAAATTATGCATATGATCTGTTCACAGTATCTTTACACACCTTCACGGTTCAATGTGTTAACAACAATGTTTTAAAAACAGCGTCGTATACAAATGTAATTACATCTTTGTTGTCAACCAGGGTTTGTTTTGTCTTGACATATATAAGCTTAAGAGTTGTATCTTAAACAAAGGCTTTCTTTCATAATATACCTTTGGTTTTGTCGCAACTGGTTGTTGTAGAACGTACTGTACAAAACTGAATGTACGATTTAGAAAAGACGATGAAGTTTCGTAACCCGCATATCAAGATTATATTGTGCATGCTTTGCACCGGCAACGAAATGCCCGAAATGCAATGGAAATGAACCTAAACGCAGATATACGTGAACTGCTGAAGTTGTATTGTTTGCATATGTACATTTTTTGTTTCGTCATAAAAACATTCTGCAGGGCACTTTAACTGTTCAGTTCCGAGAAAACTCGACTTCGAATTCAAGACTTATTTACTTTAGCTTTTACAGCTTGGTTCACAGTGGCGTTTAATGGTCTCTAAGACTTATTGCTGGATCACATGTTTCAGAAGTCGAGCGGTGCAAGCATATTTCGAATTATAAAGCTTTTTAAAGTTGTTTAATACTTGACAATATGGCCGGATTGTGGGCCGAACAGGATTATCTACTCGTCAGAATGTTCCAACAAAAACCGTATTGGAGTACCTACCTTCAATCTTAAGTTAACGTTTTCGGTGCTCATCGACTCTGTCCTTTTCAGCTTTCGGCCAGCACAACACTGAAACTGAGACAGGAAAATACGCTCTGTGGTAGTGGTGGTGACTCAGCTATTATTTTACGTATGTGAAGGCTATACAGCCAACTAAATAACGATTTCTTACATTGGAATAAAACTGGGTCTAACTTAAATTACCTGTGGCTCCGTTGCGTAAATCTTTGAAATTATATGGGTGTCTGACGTGATGAAGCTTTGTTTCTGCAGCACGTTTATTGAACGTTTGTTTGCGGAATGTGTTTGCTCAAGAATTTCCCATAAATGTATTAATTTAAAATCAGAGCAAAGTTGTTTGAGTAACCCCTTCCAAAGAATCTTACAGTGTCACAAGCATTCAACGTTTGGCACCTAAAGCAACTGCATGAGTAAGAACAAAAGTTCCTTGAAACGATTATGAGATTAGAACTCAGATGGCGAGCGAAGTGATTGATTCTGACGAAAATGAGCAGGTCCTCAGGTGGACTACAAACTGGCTAACATTGGGTTCACTTTAGCATCGCCTATTATATAAATTCAGTGTGCGTAATTTCGGTTCAAAAATTTACAGGAAAACAGCTCAAATCAGCCGGCTACAATCATGCCAAAAGGCAAAACAATGCAAATAAGGCCAAATAAAAAAAAAATAGTTGGTTAGCATCCTTTCTCAGTTTCTGCTAAATGTTCATGGTCGGGTAGGCGGTTTTTATTTTATTTTAAATATTTTTTTTATGTGATATTCACTCTTTGTCCAAGTAAAGAAAATTTAGAATTTTTAGTTAAAGTCATTCATATGGACTATCTCTGCGTATTTATATCCCAATAGATCACGGAAATGTTCAGTTTTCAAGTCAAGTAAAAGGTCAGTCTTCGATCAGTCTTGACCTAAATATGCTTTGGAAGAAAATTTGTGTATGTTCTCGATATGGTCGGGACCATTATATTATTTATAAAGAAAACGTAAGGAAATAAAAATAAATTTTTTTCTTGGTCGGGAGCGTTTTCAGTGGTCGGGCGGGGATGTTAACCAACTATTTATCTTTATTTGGCCTAATCTCAACGCTAAACGCTGGTTTACTTTTTAGTTTACTGCAGAAAGATAGGTTTAAAAATGAAAGCAAAAAATAAGATCAATACTTGATAGGCTCTTGTCTAGTCCACCAGTTTAGTTCAGTTTCGGTTACTACTTTATTATCCCAAAGGGAAAAATTAAAGACCTGTTATTGTAGACCGTTCTTTCTCTAGAACCCCCCGCTGTGTTCACTGTAAAAGTGATCTGCGAATCGAAATCATATTTTTTGTGATTTTATACGTCATACAAACCTGATTAATCACGAAGGTTTGGCACCGAAAAACAAATATAAAATAATAAAGTGAGCTGAATGCATAGATATTTCTACAGCACGGTTTTCGAAAATCGTTTAATTAGTGACATGTACGTGCAACAGAGAGTGGTGCATAAGAATTAAGCGCGGTGGGCGTTTCAGGCTATACATTTCTGACTGTGTCTAGACGTTGGCAATCAATATAGTAACTAGAACCACTACGTGGAAGTTACCGGGGCCCAGTGGGACACGGGAATTTTGATAAGTGTTTGCATTGATTCTCGCTAAGTTTCACGATGGAAGGTTCACTCTTAAGTAATCGCTCGTAAATTTGTCTCTCCAAATATTCAC
>JAOBYE010067897.1:8149-21049 GCA_025403585.1 Parazoanthus swiftii
TTGAACCATATTCGAAGACCAACGAACTTGAGTTTGTTGTCGACACCGAAGAAACTGAGACTGCTGAACCCGAGCTGAAAATTGTTGGACTTGATGCTAAGACTGATAAACAAAAGCTCACCTGCGACACAGACGAAACTGAGACTGGTGAACTCCAGTTGAACATTCTCACACCAGTTACTGATGAACAAGAGTATACCGTCGAGACGGAAGTATTTAAGACTGCTGCTGTACCACTTGCAAAGACTGATGAACGGAATTTGACTGTCGACATAGAAGAACTTAAGACTGAGGACCAAGAGTTGAACATTACTACATCAATTGCAAAGCCTGATGAAAAAGAGTTTATTGCCGACATAGTGGACGCTAAGGCTGACGGATCCGAGTTTAACATTGCTGCAGCAGATGTGAAGAATGATAGACAAGATTTCGTTGTCAGCAGAGGAGAAATTGAAACTGATGAACCCGAGTTGAGTATTGTTGAACGAGAGACTGAGACAGATAAACAAGACTTTACTGTCGACACTGTTCAAAATATTCAGTTTCAGGATGAGAACAACCACCCTAAGGTTTTGTCTGTCAACAAGGCGTTTTGTGAGCAGGATTCACCGAAATATGAAAGCTGTACATCCGTATTTATTACATCAGCAGAACTGGAAAAGGTGACGGCTAAACAAGAGCCCCATGGCGGCACAGACGAAACTGAGACTGATGAATTCCAGTGGAACATTCTCACACCAGTTACTAAGACTAATGAGCAAGAATTTATGGTCGAGACAGAAAAAACTGATGAATCCGGGTTGAACATTGCTGCACCCGTTGCAAAGACTGATGAACCAAACTTAAATGTCGGCATAATAGAACTTAGAACTGATATCCAAGAGTTAAATGTTGTTACACCAGCTGCTAAGGCAGATGAACAAAAGTTTAATGTCAGCATAGAAGATCCTAAACCTGGTGAACCCGAGTTAAAAATTGTTGCAGCAGATGTGAAGACTACTAGACAAGAGTTCGTTGTCAATACAGGCGAAATAAAGACAGAATTTACTTTCGACACTGTTTGTAATGTTCAGTTCCAGGATGACAACAACCACCCACGAGTTTTGCATGTCAACAAGGAGTTTTGTGACCAAGATTCACCGAAATTTGAAAGCTGTGCGTCCGTATTTATTACATCAGTAGAACTGGAAGAAGCAAATGGAAATCATGAGCTTGACACTGATTATCAAAGCAATACAAGCGGCAAATGCTTTGATGAGGCAGAACTTTGGACAACAGTTGCTAAGTGTGAACAAACGTTTACTATCAACACTGTAAACCGTAAGACTGATGAAGCTAAGTTTAACATCATCGCACCAGTTGCCAAGACAGACGATCGACAATTTATTAGCGAGACAGAAGAGACCAAGACTGACGAGCTCAAATTGAACATTGTTTTACCAGCTGCTAGGACTAATGAACACGAGTATGTTGTCGACACAGAAAGGAATGAGATAGATGAACCCGAGTTTAACGTTGTTGCACTAGTTGCAAAGCCTGATGAACAGGAGTATATTGTCAACAACGAAGAAACTAAGACTGATGATCTTGAATTGAACTGTATCACACCAGTTGCTAAGACTAATGAACAAGAGTACGTTGTCGACACAGAAGAGACTAAGACTCATGAGTTGGAGTTAAACATTGTTGCAACAAATGCTAAGACTAATGCACGGACGTTTTTTGTCGACACCGAAAAAGTAAAGACTGGTCAACCCAAGTTTAACATTGTTACACGAGATGCTACGACTGAGGAACGAGAGTTCATTGCCAATACAGACGCAACTAAGACCGATAAATGCGAATTGAACAATGTTACACGAGATGAAAAGACTCATAAACAAGAATTTGCAGTCGACACAGTTCATGAAGTTCAGTGCCAGGATAAGAGCAGCCATCCACTAGTTTTGTCTAACGACAAGGAATTTTGTGAGAAAGATTCACCTAAGATTGAAAGCTGTGCGCCCGCATTTATTACATCGGCAGAACTGGAAGAAGCAACGGGAAATCTTCAGCTTGACACTGATTATGAAAGCGGTGTAAGTAGAACATGCTTTGATGAGGCAGAACTTTACACAACGGTTGCCAGATATGAACAAACGTACACGGCTGGCATGGAAGAACATGAATTCAAGTTGAACATTGTTATTCCAGTTACTAAGACTGATGAACAAGCGTATGTTGTCCACATAGAAGAAAGTAAAACTGAAGAGCTCAAATTGAACATTATCCCACCAGCTGCTCAGATTGATAGGCAAGATTTTATTGTTGGCACAGGCGAACCTTGGATTGATGAACCCGGGTTAAACATTGACACGGAAGATGTTAAGACCAATAAACAAGACATTATTGTCAACACAGACGAAGCTAACACTGATGAACCCGAGTTGAACATTATTGCACCAGATGCTAAGACCGATGGACACAAGTTTTGTGTCAACACAAGCGAAACTAAGACTGATGAACCCGAGTTGAACATGGCTGCACCAAATGCTAAGACTGTTGATCTTGAGTTGACACTAGTTGCTAAGGCTGAAGAAGCAGAGTTAATTGCCGGTGTACGCGATTCGATTGAAGAGAACAATGCGACTGATGAGCCTGAGTTAAACATCGTTGCGCCAGTTGCTAAGACTGATGAACAAGAGTTTGATGTCAACACAGGCGAAGCTAAGACTGATGAACCCGAGTTTAACAATGTTACACCAGTTGCTAACACTAATGCACAGAGGGATTTTGTCGACACAGAAGAAACCAAGACTGATGAACCCAAGTTGAATATTGTTACAGGAGATGCTAAGGTTGAGACAGCAGAAATTAAGTCTGATGAGCTCGATTTGACCATATCCAAACCAGTTACTATGACCGATAAACAAGTGTATATTGTTAACACAGAAAAACCTGAGACTAATAAACAAGAGTTTATTGTCAACAAAGAAGAATCTAAAACTGTTGAACTGGAGTTGAACATATCGGCCACGGTTGACGAATCAGAGTTTATCGACGATACATTTAAAGATGAAGTTGAAAAAGGAGAGTTGAACATTGAATCACTAGTGACCGTGCATGATGAATCAAAGGTGATTGATGAGTTGCAGGACTTTGTATGCAGTGAAAAGAGTTCGAAGATTAATGCACCAGCATATTACGACACAACGTTAAACGTCACTGTAACAAAAAACGCCAGTTATGAACCTGATGAGGAAGAGTTGAATGTTGTTAGATCCGAAGTTACAAGCAACGGAGAAGAGTTGATTGTCCTTTCACCAAAAGCATTGACTGACGAACCAGAGTTGAAAGTCGTTACACCAGATGCTATGACTGACGAAACAGAGTTCGATGTTGTTACACCAGAAAATAATGCTGGCGAATTAAAGTTGAATATTGTTGCACCTACATCTTTAACTGATGAAGTAGGGTTGAATGTTGTTACACAAGAAATTTGGAGTGACGAAGAACAACTGACTCTCGTTTCACCAAAAGCTATGGCTGATGAAGCAGAATTTAATGTTGTTTCACCAGAAGCTGTGATTAATGAGAATGACTTGATTGTTGATACACTAGTAGTTATGTCTGATGAAACAGAATTGAATACCAAACCAGAAGCCATAGTCAATGAAGCAGCGTTGAATGCTATTGCACCAGTAGCTGTTACCGATGAAACAGAACCGAATGTGGAACCAGATATTATGACCAATGGCGCAGCTTTGAATACTGATACACCAGTATGTGTAACTGGTAAATCTCACAGCCTTCAAAGTAAAGACCGTTCAAATGTAACGAATACATGTGGACTCGATGTAAGCTTAACCACCTCTGATGTGGGAAATGTACCATCTGGCTTTGGTCTAGCACGGTCTGACACCGATGGATTATATTTTGACGAGAACAGTGAGCAATCACTGTCGAACTTTAAGATCGAATGCTCTGAGCATCAACAGCCCGGAGTTGAGTTTTGTGAACCGATTTCTTTAACCGCTGAGGGTGTAAGCGAGGCAACGCTTAACCTTCAGCCTTGGACGAGTTACTGGAACTCTACCAGCGGACACTTTGATGATCCCTTCCTTGACAAAAACAAAGAGTTAAACAACTCTAAATGTGGACAGTTGGAGGATACAGTACAGGAAAACGAAAAGCGTCATTTGCAGTTTTCCTATGAGAGTAGCCAGGAAGTTCCACCGAAAGAGGAAGGTGGGAATGAAAAACACGTTCAACCTAAAACAAGGATCTGTCAGCGCGACTTTGTGAGTGTTGAAGTGACAGCAGAAGTTTTTCAGACACCTTTGAAATTTCCCGATTCGGATGTCCGAACAGCAGAAACAACATTTACTGAGTCAGAACATAAACCAACAGACATTGAGTCTAGCTGTGCGTCATCAACAAGTACGAATGGGCAACCGGAATTCGTTTCGGAACACTTCGTTTTTGCATCCAAACACAAATTTGATGCTGATACTACTAACCCAGTGAAAGCAATAGAAGGTACGGGGGTCAAAACCGGTGTAGAAGAACATATGGAGTGTAAATCGGAACATGAAATGGCTTGTCCTGAAAGTAAAACATTGGAAGATGACAAAAATCTGATGCCCGATAGTTTAGAATATTGTGATAAATACTACTCTACTTATGAATTGACGTTGGGGGTTGACCCTAAAGTCGTCGCAGATAAAGCAGGCGCTGATGAGTCTTATATTAGCCCTATCGACAGAGTTGACGGAATGTTCGACAAACTTCAGTCAATTCACAGCATTACTAATCGGAATGAACTTCAGAGGGAGGGAACTGTCGATTGTAAGTCTGTTTACCTCGAAAATGATAAACATCATCAGAGTAACACGAGGCTACAACCCAACACAGAACACCACACTTCGTCTGAAACTAACACCGATGAACAAGACATCGAAAAAGCTGCCAATGCCATCACTTATCGCGCCATTCAGCTCGCCCAACTGAAGCTTGAGGACGGCTGGCTGAACATTTTACCAGATAACGAAACTGCAAATCAAGTTAATAGCTTTAAAAGCGCTTTTGAAATGAAAGGACTCCAAATCTTCAGTGGAGAGGGCTCAGTTGCTTTATCCTCATGTGGCATCCAACCTATGGAGCATAATGCAGACTTGGGAGACAGAGGCGAAACTATGTTTAGTGAAGAACAACTATCGCCGGTGCAGCTGAAAGCATTTGAAGTGGATTTAGTAGAGAATAATGAAAACAGGCTTAGTACAACTAACAACTGTGAAGAACCATCTGTCCCTGATACATTATCAACCGAAAACAAATTATCGAAAAAACCTCTTGAAGCTAAGCCTTGCGAGTCCGCTGTGGACACATGTTTAGATGAGCAAAAACAGAATTTTTTATCATTCGAAGAACCACAGAACATATTGTTTGGTTTGGAAAATGACCAGAGCGTCCAAGCGTTCGAGGAGAAAGCAAGTGTTTCGCCACTGGAACCCAGGTCTAACCGTGGAGGCGATGAACGCTTGATAGAGTCGTGTGAGCCGGTATTTTGTTTTGAAAATGAAAATGAAGTTGTTGTACATAAGATGGTTGAGCTCGACTTTAGTTTTATGACTGATCCTCAAGACGATAGAGGTAAAACGAGTGTTTTGCCACTGGAACCCAGACCTAACCGTGGAGGCGATGAACGCTTGATGGAGTCTTGTGAGCCGGTATTTTGTTTTGAAAATGAAAGTGAAGTGATCACCCATAAGATGTTTGAGCTGGACTTTAGTTTTATGACTGATCCTCAAGACGATAGAGGTAAAACGAGCTGTCATAACGTTGAGAAAGACTCACAAATTGAGATTCTGGATGGCGGGTATGACCTCTTAAGACCGGAAAATGAAGGCACTGAAATGTCGCAGAATGACTCCCAACTTGACGGACGTAAGAGTCAGCGGTTTACCACAGAGCTTATTGTTAATAACACAGCAAATAAACGTTTAGTATCGCCCCAATCAATTGGCGTTCAGGTCGGTGGCTTGGACGCTAGACCTAGCCATATCTCTGCGCTGAAGACTAGTCCACGCCCTATCAACCGTGAAACGATCGTGACCTTGGACATTGCACGGCAGAGTTCGGTCACGTGTCACGAGTGTCAGACGAAAACGAGGCTCCCAGTGAATGACGTGACTATCATTACAAGTCCGCAGGGTGGACAAAAGTCACTACTTTCTGAAAACCTAACAAGAGACACAAAGTGCCAAATTTGTGAAGGACAAATTCGAGAAAGTTTGGAAAACCAAGCCTCACTTTCAGTAAAATTTAACAGCGAAATAGAGAATATAAACCTCGAGTCGTTTTGCTGTTGTCCTAAACCCCCAGGCTTTGTTGAAACTCGAGAAGGTCACGTGACCAGAGTGTCAGCTAGCAATAAGCAAGAGGAAGCCGCTGACAGCGTGCTACCAGAGGCGGCTCATTGCTGCTTACAATGCGGGTATTTGTTGAACTGTTTTTGTATTTTGTTGCTGTTTTATTATTTGACGGTGTTACTGATTTTAAGTAAATTAATACTGTGACTACTACTACTACTACTAATAATAATAAAAGTACTTTCTATTTACCTGTCTTAAAATATTCAGCATTCCTGCTAAATGTGACACAACCTATAAACAGAACTATTTGCAACTGTCTACTTTCTAATACAAAAATAATAGTGTTTACCTAAACAGTTCCTCAAGTCGCCAATTTAATGTTTCTATAATACGATTTACTTAAGTTAGGCTGGTAATACACGGAAAATTGGTCCGTCAGGAGTAGCCTGCGTGGCAAACATCTCGATGTTGATAAACTTACATGCTCCAAAGTTAGAAAGAGGAGTTCTAGGCCGTTGAATGAAGCTCTGGAGATTCAGAGAATCATGCTGACTCAGCCATTATCCGGTCGGTTTGCTGAGGAAGTTGAAGGAGCGAGAGCGTCTTCGCGACCCCTCCTAAACTTCCCGCCGTTCGTAATAGGTATCCGGTTTCAACTTTTTTTTCAGATAATGGATAATTTTTTAATTTTAAATTTAATTTTTCCTATTTGTGCGAAGTTCAGTGCAAGAAAAATTTAATATACGGTCGAAAACTAGTTTTTAGGAAAACATGAACATAGTTTTTCTTTTTCGGCGCCGTTTTTGAACTGTTACCATACGATGTTAAGGTTCGGTGGATGACATGACGGACTGAGTAGGACATTGCGCGGCGCGAGAGCACAATTTCCAATTGTAGCGCCTGAAATACACACGTAACAGTCGAACCAACAGTGTATTGGTACTAAGGACAAACAAACAGGTTTTCGATCGGCATTTTCCAAATCGCTGCCATCAAATGACTATCTGCTAAAAAAAAAGCCAACTAGTTTTCGTTTCTTGTGCCCATGCGCAACGAGGCTTACAGGTTAGGGTTTTTATTTTCTGGTTGGAATGTAAGCAAATAGTTTAGTTTGGTTCGTCATATTCGAAGAAGTTGCGCACGGGAGCCCTAACTCTGGGTTAGATTCCTTCGACAAACGACGGCTCGGTCCATCAATTGAATTGCTTTCATTTTCATTTCAGGGCGGCTTTGCGAGTCACAGAGGGAATGAAGAAAGAACAGGAGAGCTTGGTCAAGCAGCTGGACATGTTAAGGTGAGACTTGACTTCGTTATAGAGAAGTTTTCATTTTAAGCTTAGACTTAATTTATGTTAAGGTAGGACTTCATTTTAAACTGAGACTTAATTCATGTTACATTAGGTGAGACTTATTTCGTGTCAAATTGAGACTGAAATCTTATTAAATTGGAACTTATTCATGTTAAGGCTAAATTAATCCTTGTTAAGCTGGCTCATGATGAGGTGAGAATTAATTCATGTTAAGGTTAAACGTAACTCACATTAAAATGGAACTTAATTCATGTTAAAGCGGAACTTAACTCGTCTTAAGGTGAGACGTGAGACTCTTATTATAGCGATGCCATTTTGAGGCAACCACTTGCTTGTTCACTAATTAAGATTGGAACGAAGATGTCTTTGCCTCTCATGTTCAATATTGAAGCAAAAGAACGCAGGAGTAAGAATAATTCACATTTTAGCAAATATATTTAGAAGGCGCATCACGTTGTAGCTGTTGTAGCCAATGTCATACCTGTTTACCACCTTCGATAATCTTGTTTATATTTTTCACTAGGGACATGAACCAAAAACTCCGTGATGACAAGGACACAATAGAGGCTGCACATCAAGCGGTAAGGGATTTCTAGCCCACTCCTTAGTACGCCTAATCAAAAGGTAACTTAGCAAGGATTTGAAAGATGTAGAGGTATTTTACAAAACACTGACATATGCAAGTGGGAACATATACCAAACACAAGATTACAAGTACCAGCGTGTACACGAGGCACAACAAACCACAAAATTTAGTAACTTCGAGAAATTGTGCGAGACTAGCTTGGTAGTTGGTACAATCCGAGTTCCCATCAGCCTTGGAATTTGGGTGTTATGTTTTCTTGGGACGATCAAACAGTTCTGTGCAAAAGATAACGCCCTTTCTTGCGGTCAATTTTGACTTATCTCTTTGAGATAAGTATCGAGTTTGATTATTTTAAATTTAAATTTTTGGAGATCGAGCAATAAACAGACAACAAAAAGAAAATATAATTCCAGACGATTTTATTTGAATGGCGTGCTCTTTCCTGTGTGAATCATTTGGGTTGGTGTAGATTGTGTTGTAACGGCGCATTAATTGAAAGTGTAGTGCAAGCTGCTCAAACACGCAGGCGTATCTTAAGAGACTTTACTTCATTTTATGAGCTACAATATGCTTTTTGTTGTTCAATGAACACTCTTTGCTTTTGCTTGAATACATTATCTCGACTCAGTTAGTCGAGCCATTCCTTTACGTTCATTCATTCATTCATTCGTTCGTTCGTTCGTTCACTCACTCACTCACTCACTCACTTATTCATTCACATTCATTCGTTCGCATTCATGCATTCATTCCATCAATCAATCATTCATTCATTCATTCATCCATCCATCCATTCATTAAGTTTCTGCACCGACCTCATTCAAAAGGTCTGGCGCAACACGCTGAAACCATTCACGTATTCGAATACTTTCTATATTTCGATGTGAACAGGACAGCAGTCAAACATTGCTCTCAAATGAGTTCACTCGAGTTCATTCAGCTTCATACTCCGACGCAATCTTTGCAAAGCTTCGTACGTTCTGATGTTGTCTTTGTACCTGCATCCTACAAGTACAAACGGATTTAAATCGTAACACGTTCTCAAGATTTCAGCTCCCCAATATTAGAACACTCTCAGTATACTTTCATTTTTCTTGTCGCAATCAGTCACATTTACTTTTACTAAACGCTGTCCACACTTTAAATAAATCTTCTAACTCATGTACACGCTTTTTGTTTTCGTAGTTTACCGTTGTCACGCTTTGTTTTATTCAGTTCTGTTCTGTTCTGTTGATTCTACTAAGTTTTAGCTATGAAGCCACTAATGTGCTCATACACTAATCATTTTTGTTACCACGTGACTTGTTGCTGTGCTGCTGGGATTCGTTGATTGGACGTTCAGATGCTAATGACAGTACGTATATATGTTAATATTTTACGTTTATTTGATTATGTTTGATTTATTTTCATTTGGCGTTTGTTTTAAATATAAGCATAGTATTGTATTGTGATGTATTGTGTTATATTAATTGGTAATTTGTTTAAAAGTGCGACCATGTTAAATCATTTATGTGGCAAAGGGTGACTAAACGCAACTTACAAGTTTATAGATGTTTTAAAACAATGCTATTTTTTAATTGCCGTGGACTGGGTAACCGTGCACTATTTGGATTTTATTCATTGCGATACCTCGTTTCTTGGTAATCGGTTCGGGTTTCTTTAGAAAACCGTCGAGAAGAAGAAGAATTACTTGTTGTTACCTTGTCACCAAACCATTCACCGACCAATGTTAATCTGGTACCTAGTGTTTACAAAAATGCTTTTAAAAGCAGGCTGTTATTAGTAATATTAATTAGATTTTTATACAATTATAAATATATATGCAACATGTATTTTCTGACTTAAATGTTTTATAACGTTTTGCTTCTTGTTGGCCTCTTGTTCAGTGAACTTTTGATCATTTCCATAAATAAAATTCATTTTAAATACAGTGACGCTATTAAACGTAATTTAATACTATGATATTACACAGAATTGCTACATTTCACTTGATTTACCAAACTTGAAAAAATGCATTTTTTGATTCAAAAACGGTTTGTTATCTTTTGATTATGAGGTCATCAAGCGACTCGGTGAACTCATGAACACAAATTACCACAAAAACATGAGTTTTTAGGCTACGTCCACACGTATCCGAATATTTTAAAACTCGCGTCCACGCGTTGTAAGCAAAGCCAAATTTAGCTCCTTATACGCTATAAGGCTTGAATTAATTCTAAGGAAAAGAGATGCGGTTATGTTTTGTTCGGCGGCCGTATTTAAAAGCCACACAATAAAGACTGGATCCGACTATGTTACGTCATCGGATTCAAAAATATCCGGATACGTGTGGAACAGGCCTTAGATACTGAAAACAAACAATGAAATGAGAATGAAAATCTCAAAAAATCCAAAAGCTTAGGTTCAAAAAGCCTAAAGGGCAATCGCCAAAGTAAAAACGAAAATCCTGTTACTTCTATACAGCCATAAATCACTCTGTATCCTCGTTTTTTCCCCTCCTTTGTTTTCATGCCCCGCACGCTTCGCGCTTGGGCCATAAAAGGAAGGAAAAAGACTCGGTCCATAACTTGTCGTACGGATCTGCACTCGGCTAATAAGAGGTAGAAACCTAATTGATTAGATGAAATGGGTTACGAACCATGCAAATTTTATTTTGTACATTGGGTGTATAAGCGCTATACAGCGAATAAACAGAGCCAGTTGCATCACGGGTACGGCGAGGTTGCGCGTCCTCTGTCCAACATAGAAAGTTATTTGGCTCAAACTTGATGTGAAAGTTTTATCCGCATAATAACTGGATGCAGTCCCAGAAATGAAAAATTATTACAAAATTCATCTTTTGATGAACAAGGCCAACTGAAAGCCACACAAAGAAGATTAGTTTCTTGATGCACCGATTATAAAACTAAACAGTAATTTTGGTTTGCCGAATTCCACTGTACACGAATAGTTGTCCTCTGCGAGTGCGACATTGGTCACTCAAAGATCAAAATACATTTAATAACATTTCTTCTATATAATTATATGGTTGTCTTGCGTTTCAAAAACAACTAAACCTGAATATACGATCACGCCATTTGAAACCCTTTTAAAGAATCATCCCCAAACCGCAATATTTTAGGAAGAGACCTGGACCTTCCTCTGCTCAATGAGTAAGACGAAAATGCACTGCAACTGGGTTACCTTTCAACTAGTTAGCTTCTTTTGGTGAGATGAATTGGCGGCAAGTTTGATAGTACAGTGATGTGTTAGATGCATTAGACAAATTATCTAGCATCATATAAAAGCGTCCAGCAAGCAGTCACTAAAAACTGATTCTTATTTGTTAGCCCCAAGTGCGGCACCGACAAGTTTTCAAGGCTACAACACTGGTTCAACCACAATTAGTGTTACCTGGGATGCTCCTTCTCTAGTCGATCAAAATGGCATCATCGTTTCGTACAGTGTATCGTACAAAGCCATTGGAGGTAGCTACAAGGATGGCACAAAAAGATTCAAACAGGTGGCGGGTGTCTTAACACAAGCGGATTTGACAGGGTTAGAAGAAAATGTAATTTACAGAATTTCTATCTCTGCTTCCACCATTGCTGGAGAGGGGCCAAGTAGCGCCGTAGTTACTGTGAGAACATCAGAAGCAGGTAAGACTTTTATGGGTAACATGCTGAGCCTTTTGTACGCCTGCAATGTGCAGTTATTGTGGAAGGAATAATCTGTGCATGAGACAGAGTGATACTACATTACTTTTATATAAATGGTTTATACTGATGACAACGTTTGGTAGCGGAGTAAATGGACTTCTTTGTGGAAACTGAAGATTGTTTTAACGTTATGCAATTGGCCTAAAACATTTAAACACTAAAATCTAATTTGCTTTTGTTAGCCCCAAGTGCTGCACCACAAAATTTACAAGGTTACAATACCAGTTCGACTACTATCAGACTTATGTGGAAGGCTCCACCTCCAAACGAACAAAATGGCATTATCGTTTCGTACAAGGTATCTTACCAAGCTATTGGAGGTAGCTACAATGATAGCACGAAAAGATACAAACAGGTGGCGGGTGTCTCGACCGAAGCAGACTTGACCGGGCTGGAAGAATATGTCCTTTACAATATTACAATATTAGCTTCTACCAGTGCTGGAGACGGGCCAAGTAGCATCGCCATTGCTGTGAGAACATCAGAAGCTGGTAAGATTTCATTTGTAACTTGGTGAGCCTTTTCTTTTATGTTAGAAGCTACGTCAACAAGCAAACCTGAATAGGTTGCTGTTTCGCCTGGAAGTGCGATTAGTTTGTTTTAACACAAGGAGTTCCTTTAAAGGAAAAAGAGGCATCTCGTTTGTTAAGAGAAACGGTTTTCTAGACAGTAGATTGATGTAATGTTTGTTTCAACTTGTTTAGTATGAATTTTTGTACCAGGCTATTTTGTTATGGTCTTTTAGATTGTTAAGTGTTCGGGTTAGTTTCTAATAAAATACTTCTTAAGGAGTAGCGCATGACTTGGGAAGACGCAAGCTAGGCGGGGAAAGGGTTTAGAGCTGGAGCTGTCTCTTCTACATGGAGTTTAACACAAACAAGTTACTAACTAAAGTCATTGATGCACTTCTTTGTAGCGCCAAGCAGTGCCCCTAGCAGCTTGCAAGGTCTTAGCAC
>JAOBYE010068008.1:0-21045 GCA_025403585.1 Parazoanthus swiftii
GGAGGGGGAATACGGGGGTTAAGAACAACCCCCTATTGGTTTTTCAACCTAAATTCTGAAGCTTTGCAGCAATTAAAATGAGGCTCGCAGTACCTGTAGTCAAATTAACAAGACGCTAATTGGATGACGTCATTTGTTTTTTTGTGTGAAATTAATTATGCAAATCGGAGTATGGAACTTTTTTTCATAAAATGTCTTCCATTTTCTATTATTTCAATTTCGTTTTGAACATTTTGCTATTTTAGCCTATAAAACATGTTTTCTATTAGTGTCAGGGAAATGTACTACAAATTATTTAAGAAAAATCGAAGATGGCGGCCAAGAAGGCGGACGTGTTTTCCAATTACTGTTGCCATAGCAACTGCTTTTAACTAAAGCTTTATTGTTATTATCATTTTCGTAAAACATACTTTTCTCATCGGCGCCTCAGTACGTTAAAAGCAAGCGTCGTGCAGATAATAGATTAAACAAGACCTAGTCCAGATGGCTGACGGAATAGAAAATGCACGATAGGACTCCATCTTCCAAGATGAAAGAAAGTTAATGGCTATTCTCTACTTCTTGAGTGTTTTGAATTTATCCGAGTAATAGTAATTTCTCTAACAGGCGGTATATCAGTCGTCTTCAACGAATGAGCAGACAATCAAACAATTGCCTCTCTAATAAATACTCCTTAACAACAGGTGAGTTCAAGACTCCCGAATTGCAGTAATAGTTCTTTGGAATAATAAGGATATGGCAACAGCTCGGTCTCAAAAAATCAAACTACATTGCTTTTTAATTTGGCTGCAGGAGCAGCGCAAAAGACCATGTCTGCTCATTAAGAGAACTCGGACCCAGAGATTCCTGACTTGTTCTAGCAGGAGAGCGAGACTACAAATGTAACTAGCAAACTAACGTAGTGGCAGTCCACTTTTTTGGTATATTAGTTTTTTCTGTAACAAAACAACTAATATATATTCTTATTAGATCGTCGGTTTGTTTCTCCAACCTCCATACTATCTGACGAGAAGTCATCTTTTTTAGTTCTTACGAAATTGGCTTGCACAACAGCTTGTTAGCGGAAAAGTTGCTTGCGCAACAACTTTGATGTTTCCGCTGAAATTAAAAATTGAATAACAAGTTCACTATCGGTGAACTCGCCCGATATTTTCACTAGTTGTCTATCTTCTTAAATAATGCCCTTTATTCTTAGATGTTTTCTCCAGTTGTCGTTTATACCAAAATATTGAATAAAAATTTCCTGCATTAAAAGGATTACATAGAAACGGAAACATGTTTTGCGATACTAGATGTTTCTTATAAGTGATAACAAAACTGTTTGTCCAGTTCCTTCTCAACTGATCACGAAACAGTCAGAATTTGTTCTCTCTGCATGTATCTATGGTGTACATGGTTTTGTAAATTTCTACGCAAATTTGCTAAAACGTAGACATGAGAAAAAGAGCCACAGATAACTCTAGAGACTTCCAAGGGACTGAGTACATGTATTAAATTCGTGAGAACAGGTAGCTGTAAAGAGAGCCCGAAGGCTTATTATTGATTTGCAAATGACATTCACTCAGTTGGTATTTCACTTTATTGAGAATTTGTATGAAATCCTTGTTAACCGACAACCGACCTCTTTTTTTCTCAAAAGTCGAATAGACAGCTGCTAAAGAAAACATGAACCGTTCATGTGTAATAGAGACGGAATACAAGTTGGTTGTTCAGAGGTTTTCGGAATTACTTTTGTTTCTTTGCATTTTAAATGCTTTTTCAGCTACTCTTGCAACGGTTGGGAATTCACTCGTCCTGCTTTCAATATGGAAAACTCCTAGTTTGCACTCTCCGTCCTATTTGCTCCTTTCAGGACTGGCCTTGTCAGATCTAGGAGTTGGTCTGATCGCTCAGCCAATCTTTGTAAGTTGGAATATTGCCTTAATTCAAGGGAATTGTGACAGTTTTTACCAACTTTTCAAAGTGAAACTTTCTGCCACAGATATGCTCTTTGCCGTTACGTGTTTAACGCTGTGTGCTGTAAGTTTTGATCGTTTTCTCGCCTTGAGACTCCATCTTCGCTATCATGAACTTGTTACTGTTCGTCGAACTTTTCTTCTCCTAAGTCTCATCTGGGTGTTAACCGCAGCTTACACAACATGGATGGCGCTCCATCGTTCTACTGCCAAACGTTTCTTAGTTGTACCAATTGTAGTGCTGTTGTTATGCTGCCTGTGGCGCTATTTCATTATATTCCAGACTTTACGTCACCATCAATCCCAGATTCAAGACCAAGCCCAGGTAATACGACCAAGTAGTGACCAATCTTTGCCGGATATTGCCCGATACAAGAAATCCGTACGTTCCTTATTATATATCGTTTGTATGTTTCTCATATCCTACCTTCCCTGGGTGTGTCTTATCGTTGTTCAACAAACAAGTGCAAATGGTAATATGTCAGATTTTTTGATAGCTAAAGAGTCTTTATTCACATTAACATACTTGAACTCCTGTATAAACCCATTCTTGTACTGTTCGCGAATGGGAGATATTCGTCAAGCTGTTAAAGGAATACTGCAAGTGCCGAACTAAACTTTATTTAATGTCGTTGCGCTGGGAGTGGTTGCCCATTCGCCCAAGCCAGTGACTTATGTTTAATCGCTCGATGGCACAGATACTGGCGTGAAAGTCGATTTTTTGGAGAGATGAAAACTAATAGTGTGGCCGTACACGATCAGTAACACAAGAATAAAACAATATGTTCAACAGTAGACAAGTATAAAAGTTTTTAAAATAAGCATTGCAAGAAGTTGAGTAGCTGTTAGTAGGTAAAAACGCTGTCGTTGAGCCTAATTATATAAGCAGATGTGTAGCGACTAATACTTAATATTTGTACAAAAAGACAACCTAACATGATTGATTAATTAATTTTGTTGGTTGGGAGCTTGGGATAAGGGGACTGATAGCAAACTTAGAGAGGTTAACTATGAGAAGAGAAAGATGATGAAGGAAGAATATGGACTGGGATATCAATTCATAAATATGAAACACTGGAAAGGTTGTCCTTGAGTCGGTTCACAACAATAACCATATTAGAGACACCTTCAAAGTTTCTCTTTGAGACAGTTTTACAACGCACCAGTTTGGCCTAATTTTGTAGTGTGCAAATTGAAGTCATTCTATACATTTCCAATTCAAGATTTTTGGAACAAACAGCGCTTTAATCATGACAGTTTCCACATATTAGCGCATCAATTATTTACTTGTGCCTGAATAAAAAGCAGTATTTAAGAACTAGCCCCGAACATGCTTTTGGCAATTTTTCATACTAATGGACGTTATCTTGACGATAAGAAAAAAGGTAAAGAAAAAGAAAGTTTCGCTAAAGTAATATAAATGAATACTAAAACCTGGAGAGATACTGTGGAAACCAACCGTAAAAACAGTAATAGTGCCTTAATTATTTTAATTATCTTGAACTAGTTCTAACATCATCTGATATACCGGTATTAGATAGCATTGAATAGCAAGTGCAAGATTTGAAGCTAGTTCATAGCCGACTTATACATTTTTAAACGTGTTTAAACGCTGGTATAATTCACACTATATCAGTTCTACTCGGTTCACTCCTTCATAAGGAAGTTATGTTGGCACTTTATTTGGCAATAAAGAGTCGACAAAAGGTCCAAAATTTAGAGCATCCGGTTTCATAAATCGAGAGTATTAGCCGTTTTGCAAGACAGATGCTCGCTCTGGCCGCGTCTGCTATTGATAACTGAATCACTAATACTCACCTTATGCTATGAGTTTGGTGTGTAATAATAAAACAAATACATTGTAACTTTTAGGTTTATCAAATTGCATATTTCAATGTATCTGTTCTCTTAACTGTATCAAGGACGGGCTGCGGACTTTTTGGCGCTAGGAAGACCGGGGTGCAAATTCTCAATCTTAATTTCCTTATCATTACGTGTGTTCGTTTGAAGTCTGACAGTAAAATACAAATTAGCCAATGATCTTCATAGCTGCGCTTTAATCAGTTCTTAATTGCTGCTGACGTCATAATGACGTCACCGAATATTCTTTTTATCCCATTTTTGCTGATGTAGTTTTTATGACTATTGAGAAATAGCCTTCCAAAAGTTTATCCTCGGGTTGAACGACTTTGACAATACTAATTTTTTTAAGTTTCTTCATTATCACGACGTCATCATGGCGTCATAATATAATCGTTGTTTTTTTATAGTACAACAGAACATTGTATCATCTCACATTTTGAGTAGCTTATGTAAAGACTAACTCGTGTTTTTTTAGCTGTTGGGGACATTTTTAACAAATGCAAATAAAGAGATACGCATAAAACAGCCAAAAAATGAAAAACAAAACTTCCACTTATAGAGACCGCCATTTTGGAAATCCAAAACAAGGAAATAAATATCATGTACCCCTCTCCAGTACTGTACCAACAAGGAATTCGCCCATCCATGCACCCCTTTCCCCCAAACACTCTACCTCTCATTCGGCCCACTCCTACTCTAAATTTTAACAATTACCCGTCATGCACTGCCCCCTTCCCTCCTAAACACTTATACCTACACTGACATAAATCGCTTCCAATAATTCACTGCCTAGTGTCTCCATCTCCAAGAACTCACTTAATTTCACTTTTCAGTCCTTTGTTTGAATATTTGTGCTGTACTGCCATGTAACCCTCTTCTCGTGTTTCGCTTTCCGCGAGCATCCACTTTTTCCCTCGTGCACCCTCCCTCCCGATTACTTAGATCTATACAGATATACACCACTTCCCCTGATGCACTTCCTTGTACCTCCTAACCCGAACACTCCTTTCTGTTTTTCTGACCCGGTCCCATGAAGATTTCTGCGGTACTGCCAGTGTCATGAACCCCTCTTCACGTGCATCTCCTTTCCAAAGCACCCCCTTCTCCCCTCGTACATCAAATCTTCTCTTGAACGTATATAAACAAACATACACACATCCAATAATGCACTGTATTGTACCTCCATTCCCAAGCACCTCATTTCCTCGTGCAACTCCTTTTCAAAGCCCCCTCCCTCCCCTCCTTTCTTGCATCTCCTTTTTCAAGCACCCTCTACATCGTGCATCTCACGGCTCCTGAACATTTTTAAAAACCTATATAAAAAGACATACACCACGTCCTATGTTACACTGCCTTGTACCTCCTTTCCCAAGTACCCTCTCCCTGCGTACATCTCCTTTCCCATCACCCCCTCCCTCCTTGCATTTCCTTTTCCAAGCACCCCTCTACATCGTGCATTTCTCCTGAACGTTTAAACCTATATAAAAAGACATACACGGCGCACGTCCTATATTACACTGTCTTGTACCGCCTTTCCCAGGCACACTCTCCCTGCGTGCATTTCCTTTCCCAAGCACCCTCTACATCGTGCATCCTCTCCTAAAGGTGTAAACCTATGTAAACAGATATACACCACATGTAATAATGCACTGCTTTTCTCCTGTACTGCCATGGGGTCATCTCTTCGTGCATCTCAGTTTCCCCGTGCACCTCCTTTACTCGATTACTGCCGTGTAACCCTTTCCTTCATGCACTGTAACAGGCCACATTTTCGAGCACCCCCTTCCCTCTTGCACCCCTTCTCTCACTATTTCATAACTCTGAACAGCCCTGCACCCCTCGCCCATCAACTATCATTCCCCCGTGCAGCCTCATCATAAAACAAACCCGTGTTATTAACGCTGTCCAGAAGTACTGGGGGGCTCAAAGTTCCCGTACCATACTCAAGCCTCTCTTGAAAACGAAACGCTTAAAGTAGAACTCCAATATCCTGTGGCCGACTTTCCTAAAACTTAATAAAGAACAACTTTATGTGTTAAAATGTGTTTTGTAATCAATACACATCCATGGCAAACAGTGACATGTCAGCGAATTTGTCCTGGGAATTTCCTGAAATTTTCTCGTAAGTTACATTTTCTGGGTTTATCTCTGTGAAACTGTAGTGTTTCCGCTAAATTTGAATGAAACAAGACCTTTTTTGATGTAATAAATAATCCGAGATGGTCACCAAAAAATTACAAGTTGGCGGATTTTTGACGTCATAGTTTATTTATTTCATAGCTAATTTATAACACTTCTGTATACATTAACTTAACTTTTTGGTCTGGTTAGCGCTAACGCTAGGGGACTTTCAGCTCCCAGCCACACCCCCCAGTCAGAGGAACTCCAAATAATAGCCCAGTTTGAACGGGGTAAGAGTCCAATTTTCTTCTAGTAAATCACTACTTCACAAGTAAACTACCCTACTAAGGGCATTTTTTTTTCTCTTTTAAGGAATACAAAATGTTTCAAGCCACATGCCAATTTTTCTGTCAAAAAAATAGTTTCAACATTGTGCTTCGATATCTGTCTGCAATACTTAAGTAGCGTCCGCAAAGAAAGATTACGTTTCATTTACCCAACTGACCAAATGCGCTAGCCTTGTTTTAATTTCTACTTACAGCTCCACAAACCCTAAGCTTTATACCACCAGTAATTGGCAGCTAAAGAAACCCAAACTCTATCAAAACAGAAAAATCGAGACCTCGTTAACACACCGCTCAACCAATACTGATGATGACGTTCTTCTAGATCAACACTACGGTCGAAGAGACTCCTAAACGCGATTTACGAGCGTGTTTTTACTTGCCGGCGACTCGCGCAAATTGTTCGAGTGGTCAGCAGGCCTCATTCGTAACCTGATGCATGACTGTGAGTTTGAACCCCGTTTTGACCTCTGTGTTGTGTCCACGAACAAGGCACTTTAGTCGACTTGTTCCAGTCGACTCAGCTTCATCTTTTGTTCGGGGCTAACATGCAGTAGATAAGTGTCGCATCCAGGGGTAGATACATACACTTATCAGCTTAACACTAAGAAAACCGGAGATAAACGCCGGCCTTATGCGCCGCTTGCCATGCACGAGAAGGGATTTATATATTTAGTTTAGTTTGATGCCCATCCGTTTTGCAAATAAAATTGTTATCCCAACTTGCTGTTCAAGAAAAACGTAAAGATGAGTCGGTCACTTTTTTTGGTTTTTATTTCCATTTCCAAAGATATTGAAATATCTAAATGTTTAATCCTAATTGTTATTCGGTTTCTTAAGAGGTCGTTCGATGAATACTTGGTATCTCTTCTAAAATATATATTCAATCTGCTCCGTTCTAAAAGCACAACAATAACAGTTTCTATAATCTAAATAAGAAAACGCATGATGTATACCGGTGGTGTAATAGAAACATTGATATGAACTATAAATTACTTCCAGTTCTTCCCTACGGAGACTAATTTATAAATACTTATAAAAAAACTGCAAGGAGCAAAGCTTATCTACGTGTCACTCTCAGTGGCAGGAAGCAAACTAAAGCAATAGATACATACACCGAAACACTGAGCCTATGTTTTAAAACTTCCCGAAAGTTTATTCTAATTTATTGTTTGTACTCAATGCATTAATTAACCCGTTCACTCCCAACAAGTTATCAACATCCACATTCTCTTTACAGAATCAATGTAAAGTAAGTTGATTCGTTTTGAAACAAGGGGAATGATCATTCACTCCAGAATCTATTATTTAGTTTTAAGAAAATCAACTTATTGAAAAATGTACAAAATCAAGCAATTCGTTGCCTGTTACTCTTGAGAGTAAATGGGCTTATTTAAACTGCTTCAGATTATAGCTACATTATATGTTTTTTTAAATAAGCTCAAGAAACAGCAGCTTTTGTTGAAAATTGAAAACTAAGTTAATAGCCAATTTAGATCATACTGTTCGACTCAGTGCCTGGCCATCTAGCAATTCTGCCCTGCACACAACCAAACGACATGGCTAAAAAACTGCTTTGGCAGGACAACAAGAACGAACTAGTGTAGATTTAACAAAAATCCGTCAAAAGTTCTATTCCGAAGTCATGTAATTTTCTACTATATACAAAGCAATAAAAAATACGAAATATACTCAACAATGTACTAAATAAAGATCTCCAAGCCGCTAGTTGTAATTTTCGTAAGTGCAGTGATCCAGCATTAAAGCTAATGTCATTGTCCTGAAAGTGTGTTCTTTGTAGTTTTGTTCGGAATGATACTACTGTGAGTTTCTTAACACACAGGTCACTTTTGCAACTATAGTTCCAATTCTTGGAATCGAAACTCTAACGCGCAGGACCTTGAGACCAACCGCAATACGATCTTTCGTTGCAGTAGGCCCTTACTACGACTTGTATGTCATCCTAAAATCTTAAAGTGAGCCTTTTAAATTGCCAGAAATGGAAATAACAAGTCAAAGTTGGTAAGCAGTAAAAATCTGTAGGTTTTACTTAAGAAAATGCGACATGACAACATTTATAAACATAAATAAAAGAATTACATTTAGAGCGAAGCTTCATTTCATATTCTCCTTTAGGCTAGCTTTTGTTTTTAAAAACGTCGCCTATGAGACAAATCCCCCAAATTTTTGCTTCTTGTCAACTTTGTCGTCTATGTTTTCTTTCCTAACAATTTTAAAAATGAGCTAACTTCGAGTTTTTGAGCGACATGCAAATCAAAATAAAGGTCTGTACGGGAGAGTTGCTACAAACACCTGTGAACAACCTTCATCGACTTACATTTCTCGCATTTCACTTCACAACACCAGAAAAACCGGCAGTTACAGTGTTTGTTTACTTCTGTTTCACTCGAGGTGAAGCCACGACCGCAGCACAACAAATCGCACCCTCCCGTCCCTAGCGAAGTATTGTTGCACTCTCGCCCTCTTGTACCCAAGCTCCCGGTACTTGGGTTGCGTTTACAGAAGTTGGGAGACTCTTCATAGTACACAAGATCGTCAGCTTCTGGCGGCTTGTGAAGCCGGTTCACGGGCCGAAACATTGACGCGGTTGGCTTGCTTCTCGTGTATCGGTTGCGATTCTTGTTGTGTTGAAATTCTACCATCGAAGCGCTGTCAAATTTCTCCTTTAGAACTGTTCCAACGTGTTTGAAATGTGGCAGTTTTTTCCAACATGTTTTGACCGTACAAGCTTTCGACACGCCATGACACTGGCACTCAAGTAGCATGTTCTTCCTGACAGCCTAGTTATTTATAAGAAATAGAATTTTTTGAAATTTGGTGGGATGAGAGAAAAATATCTTAACATTTACTAATACAACTTGAAGCTGGAACTATGAAAAGCAAAATGCACAAAATTTAAAATATTTATTGATCTGTAAAATTTGCTTTTTTAATCACTTTAATATAACAAAAAATTACCGTTGGCAAGCTGAATAATTTCAGAAGAGCAGTTTTTGACATTAATTCAAGAACAAAAATCGTTGATCAGAAACAAAATTTCTTGATTAATAATATTAAATTACATATGAAAGAAACTGTGGGACCATGTATCAACATAGTTCGAATTCCAAAGCTCTTGTGTTTTTTTTATTAGATTCGGCCGCCACGCCGACATCTAAAGTAACCCGATTGCGGTTTAGATATTTCCGAATTTGCGACTTTGCCTCAAGGAAGAAAACTTGCGCAACATCTTTGCTTTGTATGCGCGCGTACCGTACTTAATTTAATTAAATGAAAGAATAAACAAAGCCGCTGTGGTAGGGAGTTTACGCAAATACTGAAATAGGACCGGAACGTCAACGAGATTCGAAAAAGGCTGCTGGATTTTCAACTTTTCGTTTTTCCTATTCTTGTTTGTATAATTCGTTCGTTACTTTTTGAATTTTGCGCGAAGGTATGTGAAAATAAAAGATAAAAAAATTCAGTTTTGAAGTCGCACTAAGATTGAAATGAGTCATACTTTGTTTCTTATGTTCTCTAGAAAACCATGGCCACAGAATTGTATTTTTCACGTTCTGTTTCTAAAGAGGACGATGGAAAAATGGCCAATTGGTTGCATTCCCACGTGAAGTCATTGTGTTCTGTAACTAATTACAATTTTTTTAACGTTCCCGTTGAATTTCCGTCCTAGTTGCGTCTTTTATATAAAGCGACGCAACGGGTGATACGTAAGTAATGAAATGGATTGTTTTAAGGTATTGATTGCGTATGGAATAGTTCTATTGTTCAGCAAAAGACGTTAAAAAAATAACTTCTGTTACATATAGTTCAAACACAGTACTGACTTAGAAGCTGCAGTATGGTATAGGGGTTGCTTAATTTAGAGGATAATTGAAACGGATTAAAGTCTATGTTTGCACTTGCAATCGTTCCATCTTTTCAATTGCTCGGCAAAATGGTTGACAAAATAACTTCTGTTGCGAGCAATTCGAGCACAATGATGTTTTAAAAGTTGCCGCAATGATGGTACGGTTGGCTTAGTTTAAAGGACGATTGAAAAGGATTTCCGTGTGGTTGCTTAACGGCAAATTTAGTGGAACGCCAACTGAAGATATTGCACTTTGACAATTCCGTTTGCAAATTCAAATTCAATCCCTTTGAACAATATACTTTGGGTAAGCAACAGTCTTGCATGAAATCATAAAGCAAAAGGAACCAATCTGATACTAATTTATTTACGAAGCACCAGCGTCAACCTGAGCTGTCCACAAGCACTCACCGTTCTCCCTGCTTCGTTGTTGTGTAAGTTGACCAGTGCTCGGAAATCTTTTCCTCTTTCTCTCGCATCTACAAATTTTCTTGAGAATTGGTCCGCATAGCGAATGTTGTCACTACACCCTCCCCACTGCCAACCATCCTTGCTAACTCCGCGATATTTGTTGTCGCACGTGCAGGCACGGAGATGTCCATCTGCGCAAGCGCGGGCTATGGCATGTGTCACTCCGGCTGCCGTTATGGCGTAAGTGAAGGAGGTCTCTCGGCAAGCTGTGTCAGGTAGGAGTTTGTTATAAGACTGTCAGCAGGGTGGGCTAAAATATTTGATAAGGCGCTGGGAGAGGGATTTGAAATTTTTTTTGTACACAGTTCCCACACTCTCTCTAGTCGATCAATTGAAACCTACTTGACTTACCTTTATGGTTCATTGTCCATATAACGTAGGGTATATATATAGAGAGAATATAAATAATATTTATTTTTCAGACAGTGTACGTAATTCTGCTTATATGTTTAATTTACTGTGTACTGTCTTATTTGGTGCGCGCGCATATTTTTCAACTTGTTCCTATTTTCGCGCGTGCCTAAAAAACTAAATTGCATTCTGGCGTTAGAAACACAACTTCTTTTAACGGTTTCAATTCTATTTTCCTTGCCTGTACTAACTTTTGTTCGGCAACTGTGCTCACATAGTGGTTGGCTCTTCTAAAATGGTCTGCAGTTGGTTAAGGCGCTTTATAAGGGTTTGATGGAGCCGAAACCATTTGCAGAACTGTGCACATTTTTGGTATCCTACTGATGATCAGTTACTGATTTGCCTTTTATTTTAGCGATATCATAGTTGTCTGTATAGTTTCAATTTAGACACTAGGCTGTGTTCAGCTCGAATACAGGGTAACACTGTCAAGGTGAAGACAAAGCGAAAAAACAGCAAACATGCCGTTTGTGATTTAACCCCCAAGGGAGTACTTTTCTATACCCTATTTCAGGCCAAACTAGCTGCAGAAATCGGTACTCCGTTTCAGGCCAGACGAAATATACACAACCATAAACAGGGCAATTGCAACATAGCCCATATTCTGCTTATCTTTTGTTCTGGAATCTGCGAAGTGACGATCCACGAATGAAATATCGCAGCAAATTAAGAAAAGTGTTTCTGGTCCATACATTCTTTGCGAAAACTGTACCCTTTCCCATACTTCTCAAGCAAAATATACATACCCTTTTCGGGACCAAATGGGCCCGTATAATCAATTAAGGGGAGTCGTATCCCCCCCCCGGGGGACTTTTAACTTTAACTTCATTTAACTGTCATTGAACATATGCATATTAAAACATGTTCTAAAAAGTGCATTATGGCCAAGTTTATGACAGGTTACAACCCTGCAAGTTAAACTACCAATGTAGATGTAGATGTGCTATGCTTCATTTGAGTAGTGAAAAAGATGCCTCCGAGACTCGAATAGCTTTGACTTAGCAACCATTGCCCTTAACTTTAGAAAAACACAAATCGACTACCATATGGGATATGTTCTTTTTCTGCCGATCGAAAGAACACCTTTCTCAAAGTAGAAGATCTTCCGCTCTCAAAATTCTTCTGACAATTGGCAAATTTATCTTTGACTAAAACGGAACTTGTGCATGAACTGGCCAAATTTGTAACTTCACCGCAGATGTTCTTAACAAGGGGTAAGACCGTTTGTCCGTTTTGCCCCAAGTGAAATCATTCAGGTCTATATTATGTTTCTTCTGCTTAGTTTCAGTTACAGCGCTAGCAGTTTCTTACAACACTTGTTTTCGCGTTCTCTTTCTTATACTAATAAAAACGGTGACAGCTAACCGGACGTTTGAAAGGCATAAACTATTTTTACAGTCATAGTAAGTATAGGGGACAGTGCAGTAAGGCCGTTTCCTTTTGGCTGTTTCTGGCGCGCATTCACGTATATCTTTTCCACCGAAACTTTGCCATAACTGGACGGCTAGTCGTTGTTAACATTGTACCGGGTTGGATTTCGTGCCGACACACAGGCGGACACAAGGTAAATAGGTTCAATTTACTCGTGGCATAAAAACCTAACTAACATACAACATTTCACTTTCCAAAGCGTTGCGTCCCGCGTTCGAAACTCAGAAAACGAAATGCAGTGCCAGAAAAATAATTCCAATCGTAAACAGAAGGCCTATCCGCTATGGGTTTATATATAGTGGTACGGAAGCTATCCGGCATTGTGCAAACGAGACCTAAGGGCCAGTCTGACCTGAAACATTTCGTAAGATGTCGCGTTCTGTTTCAGTTTGAGACCCGACCCGACGGACGGTTCCGACAATTGGTAAGCTCTGAAATAACTCTTGAAGCAAGCTTAATAGATAGAGTTGGAACTAGCTGGTTCTCCTGAAACTGATCCGCATCGCTTGATTTTAGTTGGACAGAATGAGTCGCCACTGCGTTACACCAGATAAAATTAGCGAATTTTTTGGCAATCAATACAAATAGAATACCTAAGAATGAAAATGTGTTATAAGTAAAAGCATTTAAACAAGTTTAAACTGCTATAATTATCGTTTCAAACGGGAGAAGGGTTGTAGTCGCAAAGAAAAGACCAGGCAGCTGTGTTACCTTTGAATCTGCACATTGGTGTGGGTTCCACCCACCATAAATTGAATAAGCCCGTGCCGAACCCGTCACTTTTAGAACATTCCTCTCACTTCTTTATTACGTACATGCCAGACAGATTTGCAAAGTCGACAGAGGCTTTAATGATAAAACTGATTGGAAATTTCACCAATTTAATGTGTAATGATGAAATACGTGATAAAGTTTTTTTCACATAAGAGTAAAAAAGAAGATTAAGAGGTCGAAAGAATCACAAAAATCTTGAAAATGTAAAATATAATTAAGGATACATAATACCAATTTAAGTCTATTAAGACACTAAATCGTCAAGCATTTTTTCTAAAATGCGAGGGAAAACAGGGCATGGCGCTTACAAGACAGCTCGTCGAAAGCTTCTCAAGTCAAGAAAAACACGCTTCTGAACAATGAAAGCTGCAAACTGAAATCCGTTTTTTGATCAGAAATTACATAACTTTGGTACAATTTTTTGTTGTTTCGTAGGATGCTTCTATGTTATTGAACTAACAATCCCAAAAACAGGCAATAACATACCGAAAAATTTTAAAGGTTTGACGAAACCCCTCGAGTTTTCTGCGTGCTGTGAAGTCTACTGAGAAGGCTGTCGCAATAGAATACAACTAACTTCAGTGTAGAAAAGCAACGGCCGATCACAAGTCCTTCTTCGTTTTAATGCATGATAAAGCTTTAAGTAGAACTGATAGCGAACTAAAAACTGGAAGTTACAATTGCAAATTAAAGTAGGTATTTTTAAGCAACGCGACACTAGCACTTCATATTGCCACTCAGTTTAGTCCCAGCACACGACAAGCTAGAGAATAGAATTGGGTTTTTCACTTCATCGGAAGCAAACTAAAGAGTGAGAATAAAAAGTGAAAACTCAAGACTTTCCGTTTAACACTTCACACGCTTTTGCATCCGCACTGAAACTTTGTCAGTGAACACTGTCACTGAGATACCAATTTGTCCCACTTATAAAAACAAGCTATTAAGAACTTATCACGCTTTTATAATTACATGAGAACAACTAAGTTCGGGTTCTTTCCAAGTTTTGCTGTATTTTAGTTTTTCATACTTAGAACTAAAAATAAAAGATAATTTGAAAACATATTTAGTCTGAGTTTACTGAGAGAAACTATTACCGTTTTGAAAAAGAAATACATGAAGAAAACGAAACCAATCCTTTATAGATCCAAGTACCCCGCACCACGCTGCTGGTTTGCCTGAAGAGTTTGTGAGTTTTATTTTGTATCAACCACTAACCCGAGAGCTTTGGCGGCAATTTCATGTTCTTACAAAGCTGATAATTTTTTCTCTAAACCACAGAAGCCACAGTATTAGCTTCTCGCTTTTCAGTGCTATTTCCGCGAGATGAAAGATGCCGTAAGACGTTGCGGTCAAGAAGTCACAACGAATTTGTTCTGCACAGTATGCAGTTTCTTTAGTTCTGTTGCTGAAACCAGCATTCTTTTTATCAAATCAGATAGAAGAGATTCAGCAAAGATAAACGTACTAGCAAAACTACTTGCATTGTTTAATAAGTGAAGACCTTCTTTAATTCCCGTCAAATTTAGACATTCAACGAAAACTTGTCTAAAATTTGTGTGGGTGGCTGCAGTCAAATAACCGTTCATAATTTTAATGGTTCCGTAGATTTCTAAAGTGATAAAACTCAAAACGTGTGTTTTCGGCACACTTTATTCATTTCTATTTAGAGATTTTCGAGCCGCGGAAGACGTTGGTCTTTATTTAGATAAAAACTTAACTCAAGTAGACATTCAAACTCAACAATGTCGGATCGGAAGTATGGTTTTCAAACACGGAAACAGGTAAGTAGGGTGTTGAAATAGATTTAAGCTGATAAAATTCCGTTTCGTTGTTTGTTGAACAAATGTGTTTCCGCAAGCAGATTTCAAAAACGTGTACATGGATCTACGTGATATATTGAACCACTATAGGAATTTCAGTTTTACAAGGAATTCAGTCGAAAGCACGCCGTGAAATGAAGTTCCTTTATCAATTGTTGCCACTTCACACTTTTCGGCTTCTTTTTTAATTTGTTTTATAAGTGATCAAATCGACTTGCGTCATGTTCAAAGCACGCACATCGCAACATCATACAAATTTGTTTACTCCTTTTCCAACAACCTGTTGTTTTGAACAAAGTTTTATATGAAGGTTTAAAAGCACGTTTTCGTCCAAAGGAATGTGCTTTATTATGCCAGTTCATATCCCAAATGACCGCAAAGTGATGATAATGAAAACATATAGAACGTGAAACAAGCCAAGGGCACAGCATAGCTCTTAAGTTAATAATTCTCAGTTGTGCAAATTCAAACAACTAAACGGTTAGACGATAGTTTTTAAAGCTTCACAGCTTTAGATAAAGTTTTCTCTCGCATTCCAACTTTCTAAGAATTTCTAGTATCTAGCTGCGAAATATGTAACCCATATTCTTTCAGAATGCTCGTGTCTTCATAGTTTACATTTAAACTGGAGCGTGATCAAAGGACTTAGAAATATAAATTCAAGTGATATTTGCTACATACCGATTCTATAAATCTTCCCAAATACGTTTTCTGGATTATGTGCAGAGCAGTTCCATCGCCTGTTCCGAAACTGGTACTGACATTCACGTATTGCCTTCTTGGCTCCAATTGCTATGTACTGGAGGAGCTCGGGGTGTCTTCTGAATATGCGTTGCTGCCTTTGGGTCAAGGCACGTACTCGGTTAGCAGGCGAGAGCTGGATATTGTAGTTTGTCGAGTAACCCACTCCTTGTCCCAAACTCCTACGAATAAGAAAAAAGAGTAGAAACGGAGATATGACTTTGCGCGCTAGAAGACAGTTATTTCCCAACACCGAAATCTGGTCAATTCGAGCAACACCCCAGAAAGATTTCTTACCACCAAGCTCCTGCAAGGAAAAACAAGTCAGAAGTTATCAGAACAAATGCCAGCGTTCGGGTATTCATCGTAAAGGCCTTTTTTGCTCGTGTGTGCGTTTCAACTCCGCACTTAATAACCATAAAAGTTGCAATTTCCATCATAAATCAGTCCTCAAAACAATAGATTATACAGAACAATATTAAGAAACGCCACTCAAAATTTGTGTTGTTTATAGTCTGAATGTCTGCATAAAGGCGGAGCCAGAACAATGGTCCCCTCGCTCTTTATCTAATTGCTTTGTAATTGCCTTGTTTCTTGCAAAACATTCCACAGAAAAATTGGGTAACGCCTCTTGTTGCTGTTTCTGCCGCCCCTAGAACTATCATTTTCGGACACCCTAGTCCATTTTTCGAAACAATTACTTTGAACTAAATATAGTATGGCTAGGGTAAATATTTGCTCCAAGAGAGGTACTTTAGATGTCAAAGCAAATCCTAAAAGTACCACAATATTGGATGTAAATACCGGCTTTTTCACACAAGTCGGTAACATATGCGTCAAGAGCACGCATGAAGTCACTCTTAGGTTTTCCTTTATCACATGTGACCCGTTATTAATTAATTTTAGCTCTTTGAAATAGGTTTTGGCAACAATGGGCTAAATGGCTTGACTTTGTGTCTTAAGAGAACATGATTTTTGTTCTCGACAAAAGGTATTTCGTATGCAACTGCTTTGTTCGCATAAATAAAAATCATATCCACGCAAACCATTCGAATAGGTCGTGGAAGTTCAGAAACAGTGCCAAAAGAAGTCACTCGGTGCTAAAAAAATTCTTGCACTTAGGACAAAAGGGAGTCTTTCAGGTCACAATCGTGAAGAGAGGCATTTTGCTTCGGGTGGCCCGAAGGGAGGTTAAGTCGCGGCGATAAATAATAAACCGGGACCCAAATGCGCTATTTGAGATCAATAGAAGTATACAATATAGATTATTACGATTTGAAAAGCAATAACAGATACATTAGCCGAACCATTGGTCTCGAATGAATGCAACACGTACCGCCATTGCCATGAACTTATTGCTCTAATTAACTCGATACAACATGATCTGCACACAACTCTCGAAGATGCGCGCTATGCAGATTTTCGTGCCAGTAAAAGTTGTGAATTGAATGTGCCTTGATAAAATCTTATCTTATAAGCCATCTGTATTTGTTTATTTATGTTAAAATTGTTGTTTCAGCATTTAAAAGACAAAGTTGAACGTTTGAAGAAGAACAGTCCAGAAGATAAAGCTGATGACAACTTCGTCTTCGGCTTAAGTTTAACAAGAAATGACATCAGTAAAATCAGTGGAGGCTTAAGTAAAATAAAGAGTGTGGTTTGTCAAAGCCTTTGGTCATGGCTAAACGAACTTGCAATCACTTAAATTAAGTAAATGACATGTTTTATTAAACACTTATTAAAATAAGAAGTTATCAATGGCAATTTAAGTCATCATTTCAAGCTACTTTACCGTCCGGGATTTTACTGAGATGGTAGAGCGGAACCGCATTTTTGCCGTTAAACTTTGATTACATCAAGCAACGAGAAAATAATTAATTGTTTCAAAAGGCAGCTTCAAACAAGTTGGTAGTCCCGCTCTTACTTTTTGCGGCGGTCGCATTGAAGCTATAGTGCTAGAAACCATTTATTGTGAAGAAACACACTTCTTTTGTGAATACCTAATTGAATAGTTCCCCTGGGGCACGATTTATTTCAAAGGACTTCTATTAATAATTATCTTTCAAGTTACCTACAAGTGAGGGATCTAACGGAACGCCAGAGATTGTGTCGGTATTTAATAGCACCCCTAATACAGAATCTATCGCTTTGCATGATTTCATTTCATTTAAAACCATATCCAAAAATTGCCGACTTTATTAGTTAATTATTGACAAACATAATAAATGACGCAAATTGCAGCAATGCACGAAAAGTGTTGGACTGTTAGCAGTTTGCATTCGCAGTGAAGATGTCTATCTGATAAAGCTGGTTAAAGATGGGTTATGAAAATATTTTAAGTTTTTAGCTCTCGGATGCTAGAATAAAAGAAATGTTGTTCCGCTTGCATCAGGCATGTCCGTTCCTGGATGATGAAAATGGTACACTAAAACCTGAAACTGCGTTTGTTTATAAATCAGGGTTTGATAAACACCAAACCTGGTGCCTTTACGACTTGGTATGGAAATCGTTCTGTTCCAGTCACGTTCACTGGCATTGCTCCATCGCATTTTTGCAAGCATTTCAGCTTCAAATCCAAAATCAGGTGAAAAAATGTTCTCCCAGGTCAGTGTTTAAAGTTAGACAAGTTAAAAGTACTTGAAAACTATTTAAGGTGTTAGAATTTCTAGTTATGTGATAATCAAGACCTTCAAATTAAGAGTAATCTGAGCTATCATAATGTTTAGTCCAATACTGCTTTACAGCTCCTAATCTCCACATATATAATGTTGTTTACAGTTAACCGTCTCATCCTCATAGTGGTCAAATATATGTCAGATATATCAAATTTGAAGTTGTTTAGTCTTATGAATTTTATACGGTTTTGAAAAAAGAAAAAAGATCCACGCCAAATACTCCTTTTCATTTCAAAAGACATGCAAAAATGCCGAACGGTCGTGTTTCATGGCTTCTGTGTAAGTAGCTGTTTTAAAAGTCAAGCCATTCTTTGTTTGTTATGCAAAGTTGGCTTCAGGCCGGATACGTTATAATGGTCATGTGCACAACTCATTCACCAAAAACTCGACATAAACCTTTAACTTCTTATTGAGCATAAAGTTGAGACTGGAAAGCTAGCGCTGGTTTGAAGTACTTCAGTTTTATCTTGTTCGTTGTAGCGGAGGGCAGAAATACAAGTATTGAGTGTTCTTAACAAAAAAGGAAAAAACCTTATCGTTTTTGGCAATATTTCAGTTATATGCCGCAACCGTTCGTTTTAGCTGATATACACTGGGACAAATTTCAAAGTAGAATGGACTGGAAAACTGACAGCGTTGTGGTTAATGTCCGCAAAACACGAGTTGATCTTAATGTGTCGTATGCGTGCGAACTAACGTTTTGACTGCTTTCAGATTTAACGTTTAACTATAGACCGAGTATTTTTGTTAGAGCGCGGGTAACCTATTTTCTCCTCAATTCTTCAAAGGGAAAATAAATTGCAAGATCATGCAGGCCAGCCGGCGTGCGAACTTCGACGAATGAGGACAGCTGATTGTCTTTTAGGGTTTCAATATTGGTATCTTTATCTGTGAAGATAACAATATTTTGGCATCTCTACATCCATGTCAGTATGTGACGCATGCAACACTTCCATGCAGAACTTACTTGTTTTCAAAACGCTCGATGGACAGTTAGGTACTGTATACAGACAACTATTAAGATGAAAAAAAGCCCGCAGAGATTGCTAAACCTTACTGAATTTATTCTTCAGAGTATAAATCAATATATTGACGCTCAAACTGGCACAAAACCACCAGATTGCCTGACATTCTGTAGTGAAATATTTTAGTCTAACCGCCCCTATATGTGTACCACGGTTCGGGAACTTTCCAAAAACAAATGAAATCAATGCAGCCTATAATACACATACTGCTGAATATACGCACTGTATAGTTGCACTGATAAACATATGCTGTCGATAAATCACTGAGTTGTTAAACTGACATTGCGCACTACTTCAAAAGTGTTGGTTTCGGTATGCTAGACAAACCTTCCGACACGCCTTTTATTTTGATGTATTTATTGCGCTCACATAAGTTAACTTCAGTAAAAACTGATGATAGGAGTTCTCACTCTTATATGTCTTATTCTGATGCTTGGGCGCTCCCGCTTTTCACTTCACGGCAAGTCTTATGCGCTGGGATCTGCAGCAGCGACTAGGCACGTAAAGCGCTTTAGCAACAGACTCCCCTCCTGAAAGAATCAAGATAGGTGGCTATGACTATTTCGTCAGGCAAATTGTTCCAATATTTGATAGTTCTTGCTCTACTGGACATATGTTCTCTTCTCAAAGGGTAGAAGGTAGGGCAGGTGTCTTGCGTAATCGGCAACTGGGGTGAGTTGACTAGAGATGGACTGATTTAGCCGCTGAGATTTAGTCAAACACCCGGGGTATGCCGGGGGTCGGGATGTCGATACCAAGAGCCAGTGCAACAACCACTTGTTTATCTGTTCAGCTGATCTTGTTGAGTTTGTGCATGCTCTGTTGACGTTTTTTCTACAGTCATAAATGTGGACTGCAAACCGTGTTGCCTGAAAATCGAGCTGCCTCTATCAATTAATAGTCTGTCTAACGATGGCCGCTGTAATCTTTGGACGAGCTGTGACAATTGCATGAGAGATTAGTGGGGTGGCGTTAATCTGCTGCACACTGAAAAGATACCTGATCTGCAGTTCGCACTATTTTGACTATTCAAACTATTTCGTTGACGATATGAAAACATTGAGTTAGCGTCACTCATACTGAACGCACTTTGCATAGTCTCGCATTATTTCATAAGGTAAAGACAGGAGTTATAGCGTTCTACAGCAAATAGTAATTAAAATGATTTGCTTAACTTTTAAGTGTTATGGGGTTTTATGCATGATATCAGATCATGTATAGTTTTTCAGTTCCCAACTGAAAATGTCATTCGAAAATTTGAAATTAACCCGTTTCTTAGTTAAACATACTTGTTTTAAAAGCGTTTGCTCTTGAAGAACAAGAATGCTCGTCAGTGTTAACAGATATCTGTTTAGCTAAATCTATTAATGCAGTACAACTGTAGTGCATGGGTTCTGTCGTGTATTGAGAATAAACCAAATACTACATGGTTTACGCTATCAACTGGCAAACGGTTTCAGTGAACTTTTATAGAGTACTGAGTTTAATAGAAAATATGGCAATTCGCGCGCTAAGAAAAATTTGCACCAGGGTTGCGCCGACTTCT
>JAOBYE010068119.1:0-13125 GCA_025403585.1 Parazoanthus swiftii
TTAAGATTATGTAAGACAGGAACACGAGGTTGTCACAAAACAGTCATCAGAGTCCACACTTCACCTCTGACAGAATTCAAATCACCAAAATAATAATTCAATTGGAAAATTATCACAATTTCTCACCCATCAGGAATCAGAAAAATTTAAGAATCTGTGCTCTTTGCTAAATTACAACTGTGCCTGAACAAACAAATTCACTTCTGTTCTCTCAACCTACTCCCAAAGGGGATCATGTAATTTATAAATACAATCAAACTTCCAAACACTGCCAGACCTGATGAACAGCTGTTCAACAATGTGTGTTAATTGTCTTTCTTATAGTACAATTTTTTAATCTTAAATATAACTTATTAGAAAAAACATATGAGCATTATTACCGAGGGACAGCCTACTAGTTAGACCACCCGTTCAACTAGCTATAATTATTACACAATGAAAATTAAGGTGATTTGGAAACCCAACCATAGGGTAAGTTATTAATTGGGACTATGTCCTGTTTCCTTATCCCTGTCACATTACATAATTATATAATTATAATTATTTCTCTCTTCTTTGTTTATTTCAAATTGTTGTAATCATATGCAAATCTGTGACAAACAAAATATATTAATAACAATTATATACTAGGGTTCTGGTGTCTGACAATAACAAGTTTAAATACAGGAATTTAAATCAGTCCGTGTCTGTACAATTTTACAGTATGTTATTAAATAAAAATTATCATTAGATTATGTAATGCTAAGTGCTGACTCTTTTGAAAACCATTATACAGTTATTCAAATTTATATCAAGTTCCTTTTCAAACATGATAGTTATTGATCCTTTTGCTTTTCTTACAATCATAAACTTAACAACAGCATTCCCCCAAACAATTTTATTCTTCAAGGTACAAGGGCAGATTAAGGTTACAAAACACGAAGAAAGTATAATTTGTCAGTTTTTTGGGTTTTTATGCAATTAGAAACTATATTATATTTATTATCTGTAAATGTGAAAATGTTATCTCATTATCTTAAAAACATTTCGAGTTATTCCCAAAATCATTTTCATTCTGAAAAAATTCCCGCGAATATCTTTTGTCGCAGTGTTTAAAAACTGTCCGAAAAGGTGTTAATGGTTTCCCCATTGCGGTGCCATGTATAATATTACGCCTGTCAACCTTTCGTTTGAAATCCGAATGCTGCATCTCATAAAGCTTTTGCTGCTTTATTTCTTCGGAGGAGAGGTCCGCATAGCAAGGCTCCTCATTATCAGACGTCTGGCAAACCTTCTGTCTCTTTCCAGTGCGGGAATTTTTCGAAGACGCAATTCGCTTACTCATTTTGTATAAACTGCCGTCACGCAAGATGGAGCCGAAATTGTACAAAAACATGTACTGTAGTTTATCGCGAATAATATGACAGCCGAAACACTTGACTCCTTTTTCGGTGCGCCTCGGATTGGCTTATACTAATGGGATTATGTTTGTTTTGTCAAGTATGTGTTAAAATAACAGTAGCATAGCAGAAAACCCGCCAAATCTTTATTCGCTTTTTTCTCGAAAACTGAAAATAGAGTTTTTGGTGCAGTTAAGATGTAAAAACTCCATCTGGTTTTACTCAAACCTGCCCAAATTTTGACACATAATAGACAATGGCCGGAAGTACAAAACGGTGTCGGGAAATTATAAATAATTGAGTTTCAACAGAGTTATTTGCAACTTATTACACAACTCAATTTGTTTTTTCAAATCACAAAAGAAAGTGATATAAAATCGTAACCACAAATAATCTCGAAAATCCCCGACCCCGTTTTGAAGTATGTTTATTGAAGTTTCAAAATATGACAATTTGACAGCCCTTTGTTAAAACAGTTAAGAGAGTTAACACTTTGAACAGAAGCGGTAGTTTTGCATTTGAGACCATGAAGCAAGAAAGTAATAAGTTTTTTCGGGTATTTTTAATCAAGGCTGTGTTCTAGATTTATTTAGCTATAGGGAAAACTAAACTTCAAACAAAAAACCTTCCAATGCGGCGCGCAAACGCGATTCGCGCAAAACATACCTCCATTGTGCTCTGTAACCTTAACTAAGTAATAACAAAATAATAATAATTTGATAAAAAAAACATTTATTTTTTATGTGTATTTTTATCAGACCTGTTAGACAGTGACTTGCTTTATAATCTTCAGGTGGCTTCACTATGTAACTAGCACTTAACAAACAAACACTGTGCAATGGTGACAGTATCTGATACCAGCATGATACATTTCAAACCCAATACTGATCAATAATGGTCTGTTTTCCAATGGAATGTCTTGTGGCACAAATGCTCTCTTCTTTCTTGCTTATAGCGTAGGAGTAAAGATGATGATGTTGATATAATCACCATTGGAAAGTTTAACTCTAGCAAGCTAGTTTCTAACCAGAGACAAGTGTAGGAGAAATCATGAAAGAAAAAAGCCAAAGCTGCTACGAGCAGGAATCAACCCAACAACATGGCACCTTGATCACATGCAAAGACTAAATAACCAGCTGAGCTAGCGACCAACTACAGCTGTGGCAACTTAACTGCAAAATCAGTGGGAAGATTACAATTTTTGTACAGATTTGTACAAGAACACAATACAATATTGTTGGAGTAGTGAACAGAGGAAAGACAGAGAGAGATAAAGGTAAAGATCAAAATTTGGCTTTATCAACATGTCTTTTAGAGTATTGAATATATATCTTTTACAGTGTTGCTTAAGCTCTAATTCTACAATGTAAAACACTAACATGGCTGCGATCAGTAGAATTATATTCTATGCCAAACACTAAGTTAAGAAAAGAAATAGAGAGGAAAATGTTATAAAATTGAGATTTTGAATTTTTTCAAGCAACCATGTACAAGTAACTAAGGAATATCTTGACAATGGGAAAAAGTACCTGCTATAAACCCTGTGCATTCACAATACTGGCTACAAGTAGGCACCACAGTTTCCTTTACAGGCAGTGTGAATCATAAACAAGTTTGTGTTCATTTTCTTCACTGCTTAGTTTCCCATAATTTATATTTCTTTCCTGAAAACTTTATACAACATTCAATGATAAAGTAAGTTAACTTTATCTTCAGTATCAGTACACATTGGGCAAATGTACAATCTGGTGAGAGTTCAGAATTTGGTACTTTCCACTTTTAATCATAAGTTAGTTTGTAGTTGCTGATCCTAAGCTTGCATACAACTTGCTTTAATTTATCACTTTATATTATATATTTAGTATGGTATTTTTATATAATTATTCAATCAGTATTTTGCTATTCAATTTTAGTTTGACTGAATTACATGTACCCTGTTTGTGTTTCCAGATTTTACAAATCTTGAACCTTTTACATTAACCCTTTAAATTCAAGATTTTTTAGTCTATGTTTCATATCATGTTAGTCAAACTGTGAAGCCAAACCAAAACAATACTTATGTCTAATTTTATTGTACCACCACGGGTGCAGCAAGACTACATTGCATTATATAATAGCAACACAAGCCTGCAGCAATTGATCAAGTGATCTTTTCAAGCAAGCGTTGCTTATGCCAGTTCTGTAAATTTATCCCATTTTTGTTCATATGTGCTTGTAGGCTGCTTTGGTTAAGATCCATGACTATCTAATTAATATGTTAAAAGTAAGCACACATAGCACAACCTATCACACTACTACAGTAGGAAGAGTCATTTTATGGGGTGTTCTGGAGTCAGGAAAGTTGGACCAAAACACAACTTGAAGGTTTGTTATTGTTGAACAAGACAAGTATCTGGAATTAGCCACAACAACAGCTTTGTCACTTATATTTTTAACCAAATTTAAAATTAACCATTTGTATTTAACATATAGCATTTAAATTTTAAAATAAAAATTTATTCAAAAATTAAAAGTTGACGGAGAGGTAATGTGAAATAGCTGTTGCTTTTTTCTTTGTTACGAATCCCATTTTGTTTTATTCTACAGCAGTTTCCATCTCCAGCAGATATAACACTTTCAGTTTTTGTTTTAAGTGTTCAGTTTTGGATTCAGTTGGTGAAATTTGCAAGTAAAATTATACTGTCTTGCATTCAACATTATTACGGTAAATTTAAAATCTTTTTCTTGGGTGTTTTTTAAGCCTATTAAGTACAATGCACTGGTTAGGCTGATGAGTGTCATTACATCCATTTGTGAAAGTCCATGCAAAAATGTCTTGTCAGAGATTATTTAATGACAAATGAATGGAGGTCTCCAGTACTTTTCAACAAAAGGTACACTTTTCTGTATTGGAAATTTACACTTGAGAAGAAAGCTGTTTGTAGGAATGAATCTGTGGCAAAACTCATAGTGAACTTAACTTCTTTAAAGCAAGATTTTGAGCAACCAAGGGCTACAGTATATATGCTGTTTCCAAAATAACAACTAAGTATACATTTATACTAATACTACCAGTTCTTTATCACCAAAGTTTCTCAGAAATCTACTAGATTCTGTTTGGTCACCGCACCTGCAATATCATTCTTATAGACCTAGTGTTTGCTAAACTGCAAGTTTAGGTTACTTCATTTTTGAAAGATTTTAAGATTTAAGTTCAGTAGATTGCCATTATTGCAGGGGTTTTTGATTAAATTTGTTTTTCTCTGGCCATTTATATTCAAAATGATTTACAACAGACTGCTAAATTTTCATCATAAATGGGTTATGCAAAATATAATAGGCTATGCAGAAATACTTTGCTTAACCCATTTTTTGGTTATGCAACCTAGTAAGTTTTTAATTTCTGCAGGCTTGTAAGGCCAAGGAAAAATACCTTGGTTTCCTATTTCTTTCCAAAAAAAAGGTAAGGGTAGGTAAAAGGTAAGGTAAGGTAAGTTGGTTTTTAATTAACACAACAAAGTTTAAACGAACTCTGAAGCCCAAGAGGCAAAACAATCTGGCCTAGTCAGTGATCGGTTCGATCATATACATGTATCAAGCCCTGTACCAAGAAAGTATCAGTATGCAATTTACAGTGTGTAACTTGTGACCAGTCTTCACGAGCAAAATTCAGTCAATAAAAAGATCAGGGTCAGGAATATAAGGGGAAAAAACTAGGTAGGGTGGGGAAACTGGAAACCAAGGTATTTTTTTCTAGGCTTAACAATAACAGGCATGTGCTAAATGACTACCTAGCATCTATTTCTGATGTAAATAATACAAACATGACCAACTAATCTTTGGTTAAATAACTTTGACTGTCACAACTTTCTGCAAAAATGGTTGTTATTATTAATAATAAATGTTTTTATAAGAAATATACAAGGTAGTCACTAAAAAATTTAGTTTGAAGTACACATGAAGAAAAGCAGTGGCAAGCTGTTCAACTGTCCAGTTTTATTTAAAATAGCATTTCAACCATTCAGTATTTATCAGACTGAAACATACTGGCAAATAACTACCATATGGTTCAAAAAAGCTTAGTACATAGGTGGTACTATTTACAATAAAAAATATCAATATAAACTAACAATAGATGATTCTACATTACAGCAACTTGGCTTTTATTAGCATACCAAAACGCTGCAAACCTTAATGTCTTTACATTGTTCAATATTTTGATTGTATATTGGAGGCTCTGTTAGGGAAAGACTGCTCTGTTTAATTTCTGCTTGATATGTTTCAGTTAACTACTGAGCATTCTAAATAATTTCACTTGATTTGGGTTCCATTTTGAGTACCGTACTTCCACTTCTGGGCCTTTTAAGTGTCTTGCAAACTTTGGGCTGTAATAAATGTATCTCCCTAGCAACTCATTTTTAAGCACTAAAATGCCATGTGTTCAATTATGCATTCTATTAGACTTGTCTTAAGCACATTCCATTTAAAGTTTTAAGGGTCACCATGGTTTGTGGCATTAAGTGGAATGAAACCAAATAATTGTTGATTCATTTAAAAAATGTTGACAGGAAAAAATGTTATTACACAATATGTTAATCTTTTAAACATAAAAAAAGAGTTCAACATTAAGGAATTGAAAAATTGAAAAACACAATAACAGGGCAAATGTAAATGATGCATGCAAACAGAGACAATAGGCCCTGCATTAACAAAGAGCCTTAGAACAGCCAAGTAAACAAATTATTACTGTAATCTACCAGTACCATGCCTCAACATGATTATTGATCCTAATAGAATTAGGTCAGTTTCATAAATTCCAAAGCATATAAACAATACTGGCAGGCTTTGATGGCAACACTTTTTTTGTTGAACTTCTGGTCAAAAGTGAACAGACATGCATATATGTATGTTGTATTGAATCACATAGATGACTGGCATAAAACCGATATGAACTTTTGACAAACAACTCATTAGACACACAAAAAACAATACTTTCAAAACTGAAAAATCCTTCTAATTAAGGTGGTTGGACACAATAATGTATTTCTTATTCACTTGATCCTGGAATCTCCAAGGAAGCAAGCCCTGACAGTTGGTCAATCATGAATCAGTGTCTAGTAAATACTTCAGAAGTTGTTTAGCACATAAGAATGAGAGTTTATATCACATTCTTGACTCATGCAGTCACTCTGTAACCAACTATTTAAGGCTTCCATAAAAAAATAATTGAAATAAGTGTCTTCAGCCTCTGATACAAGCACTATATTTGCTATCCATTAGTGGATCAGAGTATATTTTATATGCCCTATGTATCTCTACAGGACTTGTTGCAAGCAGGATGGTAAATTATCATAACGATTATACAAAAAAACTGTTTAGAAAATCAGAAGAGTGGAACTTCCGGAATCTGGTTTAATCTGACAGACTGACATAAACAATAACCACTTCAAAGAGTTTGATTGTATGATAGCTGGGGTTTATCACTGAGCTTTAGACATATATTTTGGTTATACATGTATCTCAAAACATATTACAAAATTTGGCTGTCCATTTCAGGTTTGAGTTACATTTTAAAAGCAGAGTTGACACAGTGCTTCAAACTCTGGAAAATGAAGATTTCATCACAAACTTGAAGAACTTTATTTTTACTACAGTACAGGTACACATTTGTGTTTCTGTATATATATAGACATATACAGAACTTTATGGAATTGTAGAACTGGACTTCTTGTTAACAATAGACACTGATATATAAGGGAAAAAAACGCATTTGTGCCTTATATCATTGACATAGTTTGTAGAAAATAATGTTTTATTCAAAATACACGGAGATGTCTATAAACTGTTTTTAATCTATGCTGAATGAGAAACATTTGCCGAGTAAAAATTATATTTGGATAGTCCTTCTAATAACAAATTATAATCATTTCTGCTTTGATATATGTACTGAAACACTTAGCAATCATCTTAAATTGATACACTCAGGATCCCGAAGACGATAATTAATATAGATTTAGTAGTATTTGAAAATTATATTTTTGCTACTACTGGTATATTAAATATGTTTCCACATGAGAAATGCAGCAGTCATAGTGGATTCAGGAGAGTAAATGAGTGACTATGGTAGTCAAACGATAAAATAGAATGTTTTAAAAAATATAGTGATAGAGTACAGAGACATTCGATAGTCACAGCAATAATCCTGTTCAAGAATTTGGATACACCCCCTGAAACTCCAAAAACTGCTTGTGTTTGCAGACAAAACTTATCACAAAAATATGTATAGGTTATTGACAGTAATAAAATATTTTGATTTCAATTTTTTTTATTTGTTTTTACATCAGCATTGTGTATACTAATTGCAAAGCTGCATATGACAGCAAGCTCTGCAAAAAAAATAAAAAAGGCCTTAAAGTGTGGTGTGATATGAAATTTGTAAACAGTTACTACAAAACTGCAAGTTTATTCTCAGGCTTTACTTTTTTTAATTTGTGACTTCAATGAAATGCAAATATCCAAAAGCCAAGATGCACTATTATTATTTGAAAAAGAAAGGTATGTGAAAAATATTGTCTTGGATACCTGACACTTGAAACAAAAATTTGTACTCACAAGAATTTATTGGGTTATCCAAAATTCGATATGTTAACACCAGACTTCACACCCCTAACACAATAAACAAATTTATACCAACTACAGGATCTATTGAGTATTGCCCAGATAGGTTCTTGAATTCTTTGCAACAGTACTTACTGTTCGTGGAAATCCAAATATGATGGATCAAAGCGAATCTGCCTCATATTCAGCTGACCGAGTTGATCTCTGTAAATGTAAAGCAACAAAAAAACCACAGGTCAAACCTGAGCCGTGAACATTTTGTCACCAGCAATTGAGTAACGCCACAACCGCTCCCTTTCAATTTATTTGCGCTGAAAATTGCTGAAAAGCTCGTGTGCATATATAACATTTCAAGTTATCCGCAAGTTATTAAAATGTAGAAAAACGGCTGGAAATGAACTTGATAGGAACAATTACTTGCACATCCAAACTGCGCACTTAGTGTTCAAAATTTACCATTCATGTAAATTTCACCAAAATTTGCATTATTTGCAACTAACAACAACAATAAAGATGTCGAACTGTTATTATATGACCTGCTGCAGACGATTCAATCAAGAGACCCATTATTGTGCATTAAAATACTAAAACGTATGTTATATATACCAAGAATCAATCTGCTGGCAAAAAGCTAATCCAAAGAAATCAAAAGCAGAATTTGGGAGGATGTATTAAGGCAAAATGTCGTTTTAGTTCCGGGGGTCGCAAAAGCGAACAAAGAAGAAAGAGCTTGCCAACCTTCGAGCAACAAAAACTACGATCGAAAACTGCCTCTCCACAGACAAGCGAAAGTAAAAAACAAAAGTTTGGAAAGACTCGTGACTGTTTTGCAATGGCAGTGTAATACAAGACAATTTCATTACTGTTAACGATCAGTAATCTATCCGTCAATTTTGTCGACAAAAAAGAGTAGTAACTTTTATTTTTAGCAAACCGCACTCGACCGAGTATTAACTTTGTAAACACCATCTTCAAGGGTACTGTCCAATTTGAACGATTTCTTTACCGCTTCAATAAATTAAACAACCGAACAATAAATTATGTGACTCCTTAATCAAACTGGCAGAAGAGTTGGAGCTTGTACGTGGGCGAACAAACAAGAACATGACAAAACTAAAGGCAGTGCACGCACATGGCGCTTATTGGGGGTGTCAACTCGAGTCGTCTGGTGTTACTCTCCCATTGCTTTGTATCAGCACATCCCACATTTCAGCCATTTTTTCCCTATTCCTTACCTTCTATCGCGTACTGAACCATCAACCTAAGGGAGTGTAAGGAAAATTGTGATCAGATTGCTATACTCCACAGTAAAATGCTTAACAGTCGAGCAGAATGCAAACTCATGCCATGGTCGAGCTCACACAAAACTTGATTGCCTGCAATTTATTTTGACCGACTAATCAATAAATTTACCCAAATGTGTGGTTCGTGCAAACATTGATAAGTAACTCCACAGCACTGGAGCTACATCCGACACAACCAATACTTCTGTTTTGTGAGCTAACAATTCCGCTTTGGCCGGCACGAAACATGAATACAAACACTTTGACATGACAGACGTAAGCGAACATTCACACTGGTCAACCAAACCATGAAACCTCACCTCTCCGCGACTTCCAGAGAAGCGAATGTCGTTTATATCGCCAGAGTACATTCCTGCAAGAACAGTGAAAATAGATTGTTAAGTGTTTAAGGATTAGTACAAAATCGACGTGCTAAAATCTAAAGCAACTTGTCAGCCAAACTGCCGTTGCCACGCTCGCCCTGGCGGGCAAATGAGAGCTATAAACTCACAACAGAAAAAGCTTCCGCACAAACCTGGTCCACCCATCGGGTTGCATTGCATTAAACATATCCGATGAGTTACCAAGAAGACTAAGCCGATGTACAGAAATAAAATTAAACTAAGTGAGGCAGCCATGCCTTCCCTTTCAGGGTACAAAGTTGTCGGCGTTACATGGAATTCTCATACACAAACCACCAACTTACTTTACTTGCGCAAAATTGGCCTCATGGGAATCGCACGCAGGTGTTCATAATCGTCACGTGACCTGATTGTGCCATACATTAGCATAAATTATAACTCGCTGACAACCAAAATAAAAGCGTACGTGGAACTTCACTATTGTACACTCGCACCTTGTCGTTCCCGCTAAGAAAAGGCTTTGTCATTGGCGGCCGCACAGCAAGAAAAACAAAAAAAGATCACGGTTTTGAGGGCAAGGGGAAAGGGTTAAAACTCACGTGGTAAATGTTTTTCAGTTTTATTTTTAATGTATCTATGCTTTAAGTTTAAGACCATAGTTCACTACCATTCTCTTGCGCGCTCTCAGCTGAAGCACGCAAATCCACTTAGTTGAAGTGGTCACGAAAGCCTGTTGCTCAGCAATATATCCGACCTTCCTCGTGCTCACTTCTGTTATTAACCATAACTGCAAGAGCCCTTTAAGATTCAGCCATCCGTTGAAACAATGACATTCTCGTTATCTTGGTGTTGATACCCTATTTTAGCCTTACGACTCTTTATCAATGTGATCATTTTCTTTGTCGAAAGCTTTCACCTTTTTTTTTCTCGGGCGCGGTTTCTTCAATAATTTAAGACGTGAACAATTTGAGATCAAAGTGATTATTACGCTATAAACAATTAACATAAAAAAGTGAAAGCTCAAAAGTTTACTGGTCGCTGATCTGATCAAACTGTGGGTTTTTCATTTTTCACTCAATATCGTTTGTTCCGGTCTACAGTACGTCAAGAACAGATACCACTTGTGTTTATTGCTTTCACACATTCAATATAAAGAAAGAACAAGCCACGCCTTGTCACGAAACTTAGCAAACTGCGGTACAAAACTAATTAGCAAATGGAACAAAGGCTGCCTTGTCAATGTTTCTATTTTCTCGTATGTTGTTTTCGGCTTCTATTGAAGCGGTGTTAGCTGTCTTGTCAGTTGCTCTTGGGGCTTTTTGAAATGTTTTCTTGAGTTTTAAACTTTTTCGAGTGTCCAGTGTTTGTAGTAACGTTTATTCAGCTGGTCTTGTGATGAAAGGAAACAGGGATTAAATAAACCCAAAGGCAAAGCTGTCAAACTCTACTTATTTGATCAAAAACGGATATTAAATGCGAAACGGAGACTTCCAGGATTAATTAGTACTAGCAATGGAAAATTTGCTGGCAACAGGTGGTTCTTTCACACAGATTCAACTGAACCACTTAATGATTAACCGGAGGTGGTCGTCTACCAGGTCCTTATAAGAATACGTAAGTATTTGTCTTTCATCTCCTTTGTGAAGAAACCGAGTATATGCTGCATTTGTTGACATTTGCTGCACTGGGCTTTTCTAAAAATGGAGTGCAATGCTAATGCGGGCAATAGGATACGTTTCTAGACCGGCCTTGATTTAGAACCGTGAATAAAGTTTTCGAGTCTTGACCTTAGAGGACTTCTGACTTTATCGTTTTCAGAAAAAGCAGAACTATTTTATCTGTTGTAAAATAATCAATTAAGCAGAAGGAGTAGCCAACAAAAAAAATGAATGCCAAGTTGAATTATAAGTAAACCGTTTAGAAGAATATTAAGCCCCTGCATGCGAATCCGATTATTGCATTGCGTCAGAGCACCGAATTTCGCGACCCATTGACGCCATCATCGCTGGCTCCGTATTAAAGGGCACTATATTTCGTCTGTAAATAACATTAAAGACAAAATGTTTTCAGTTTCTCATTGCTCAAAGGCCAATCAATTCACTTTCAAATTCAAACGTTACTACATTAGAGAAAACGAGCCTTCGGGATACGATCTTTTTGCGATTTCCTTGTGATTTTATACTTTTCAGTTCCCCAACCAATATTTCTTAGAACAAAGGGCGATTGGAACATAGTGCAAGTTTTCTTGGTGTGACGCCAGATTAATGGCCCAAACTAACCTCTTGGCCTCTCACTTCTGTATAATGTATGTTGTTTGTCAGCTAGCTATATACAGCCCCAGCCGTTGCCAACCTTTGTCGTTGTCTGAGTTGACTACGTTAAGAATGAGGGGGGGAGGGGGGGGGATTGGTAGGGCTCGGGAGTTCGAGTGTGTATGAATACACTCCAATCTGTATTTGTTTCCATATTTTGCAATGCCGTTTGGGGCTGAAATCCATCACCTATAGTCATATTTATGAACTATTTGGTGATATATGGGTCAATCATTTATGTAAACAAGTTGCCAGGCCACTGAACCAAAAATCAATGGTCCTTTCGGAAATTTTAAGTTTTTCTTGTTTTGAATGCTTATGTACAAACAGTTATAATATTTTATGTTTTTCCTATAATGAAAGAAAGTCCCAGGACTCGAAAGATTGACCATGTTGGTCCAACTGATCACCCTATATTGCTGGACACAACATGTTGGACTGATCTGTTTGAACAACCTGTCGAGTGATGTCGGACGATTTTGACTGGTTTAATATTCTCTTCCAACACTGGTTGACACAACATGTTGGACTGATCTGTTTGAACAACCTGTCGAGTGATGTCGGACGATTTTGATTGGTTCAATATTTATTCTCTTCCAACACTGGTTGACACAACATGTTGGATCTGTTTGAACAATCTGTCGAGTGATGTCGGACGATTTTGATTGGTTCAATATTTATTCTCTTCCAACACTGGTTGACACAACATGTTGGATCTGTTTGAACAATCTGTCGAGTGATGTCGGACGATTTTGATTGGTTCAATATTCTCTTCCAACACTGGTGGGCACAACATGTTGGATCTGTTTGAACAACCTGTCGAGTGATGTCGGACGATTTTGATTGGTTCAATATTCTCTTCCAACACTGGTGGGCACAACATGTTGGATCTGTTTGAACAACCTGTCGAGTGATGTCGGACGATTTTGATTGGTTCAATATTCTCTTCCAACACCGGTTGACACAACATGTTGGATCTGTTTGAACAATCTGTCGAGTGATGTCGGACGATTTTGACTGGTTCAATATTCTCTTCCAACACTGGTTGACACAACATGTTGGATCTGTTTGAACAACCTGTCGAGTGATGTCGGACGATTTTGATTGATTCAATCTTCTCTTCCAACACTGGTTGACACAACATGTTGGATCTGTTTGAACAACCTGTCGAGTGATGTCGGACGATTTTGAT